>JAQFZG010000344.1:0-36317 GCA_034695465.1 Entomobrya nicoleti | reverse complement strand
TGCTACACACATACCTACCCAAAATATTTTGCGTGTCTGTATTTCCTTCAATATATGTTTTTTATTTACCCATTTGAAAATTGAAACTGTCAGATTATTGGCTCATGCACGATAAATTATATTATTAAAGCAGAATAAACAGAGCAGGTACTATGCTTTCAGACATTCTATGAGCCTCTCCTTTACAAATAAAATGCTTCTTTGAACTGTTCTCCTTTTCTTTGGTTTCCACTTTCAAGTCATTTATCCTATTGCTTGTGTGAAGAAAAGGAATGAAAAAGTATCATCGTCAACATCGACATCCTCATCTTCTTTTTCCTGAGAATGAAGTAAACGATACCGATACATTATTGCACAATGTATACAAACACACCAAACATACCCATATTACTACCAAAACACATTGGAAAAACGTCATGGATCATATTTCATTCCCTTTCTTGCCCTTTTCTCCGCTGTACGCTGAACATAGCAGTTATGGTAAACAAAGCACACATAATTCACCCAAAAATGTCATTACATTCCAAAGTTCTAAGAGTCGAAAAAGGAAAGTAATGCTGGTAATTTTATAAAAAAGCCTTTCTGTCTTTCTTCTTCTCTAGATTTTATTACTATTAGTCTTACGAAAAGGGAGACATGCTTACTTTCACTTTTTGAGCTTTTGACTGTTCTTGTTTTGTGTCTGTCTGTAGTATATTTTCAACATAATACAAAGTCAAACAGGATGGATATGATAATGACAGAAGAAGATGGAGTGGTGGAAAGGAATTTTTGGAAGGTAAATGAAATAACTTTGGTCTCAAGTTAACGTTACATGGGTTGTTGTGCTAGAAAGAGAGTGGCATAAAATTTGGTAATGTGTGTCTGCGCCTGTCTGGGCACAAGGTGCTCAGAAAATTTATTTTATCAAGCTGTAAAACAAATAAGCAATATAATTTTCAAAGACAAGGAAACATAGTACTGCCTTCAAAACTGGAGAGGAAGAGGAATAAATTGGGTGGCTTACTTGACACATATACAATATGAGCATACGTATATGTATACGTACATGGATGTTGATATGTATATAAAATGCAGTTATGTTATTATGATTATATGGCATAACAAAACAAGAAGATAAAAGACGCACACGTGCAACTGCAATGATTCCTTCGCTGCTTCTCAGTTTTTCACTTTTTGCTGCTTCTCTACAATGTATATATTCTTGTGTTGCTGTACTCTAGTTGATTCTTGGTGCTTCCTGTAAATTAATTACGAGTTCAAAGGGGATCAAAGAGAAAGGAGAATTGCTTTTCTCCTTCTCTTACACTGCTTATTTGGGAGTGTGGTGAGAAGTAGGTATACAAAAAATAAATACATAAAAGAAAGGTATGAAATAGTATGTTATACTATATAGTTTTATACTCGTTTGTTCTTGGCTGGATGGATCTTTTAAAATTATTATGCTTCATTTTCGTTTCTGCAGAAAAAACATATGTATGCAAGGCAGCAACAAAAATTTGACTAGTGATGATATTATGATTTTATTAGCCTTTTCATTCATCATATCATTATTCTCACATTCCAAGAAATACTAAAAAAATGGAGACTGGTATTCAAATTCTTACGAAATACGATTCCCGTTATTTCCAGAACCTAATAATTATGGCGGTTTTTATATTTCTACCAGACGCACACCGCAATCGACACAATCCCGGATAACATAACAGGATTAAAAAATATTATGATTTTATTAAAAGTAAAAGTGTCATTTTAGTAGTGTCGCCGACAAACCTATTTAGCAAGTTTATATTATTATGTCATGTGATACGCTATAATATAAATTTTCTCTTTCTTGTCTTTTCACTTGCTGCAATGTTCTCTCTACTCTTCTGCATTGCTAAGTAACATTTTTACAACGTCATTATTTGTGTCGTAAGACGAAAATAAGATGAGTTTTTGAAGTACAAGCCAAAAAAGGAGAGTACAAATGTGTGTTATATTATGACTTTTTTCTCCTCAACACAACCTACAAAACAGACAGCATTTGAAGAAGAAGAAAAAATACAAAGCGAAAGTGAACTGAAGGAAACAAAGCATACAATACACCCAAATATAGCGTCACATAAGGAATGATATGAGAAGGATGATGATGACATGTTGAAAAGAAACAAGAAGAGAGAGAAAAAAAGAGTAAAGAAAAAAAAGAGAGAAGTAGAAAGTAAAAGTAATAAGATTGGATGATTTGATAAAATGGATGAGGGAGAATGAAATAAGATGGAAATGGGATGATATTATACGTCTTATATACAGAGATACATGTGTATATATTTTTTGTATAGTTGCTGTACTGTACTACATTTTTATTCCGTTTTTTTTCTCTTTCTTCTTTCTTCGTCCATTTTTTGTTCGTTTTGTCTGGTGAAAAAAATTCTTGTTCTTTTTTATGTCTCCTCTCTTTCTTTTTATTCCTGTTTTCCTTTTTTGGTGGGTGGTAATATTCTTAGTAGTGCACTACCAGCTTTTATCTTAGCTTCTTATGGTATTTTGTATTTTTTAAAGGGACCTTATGCCTTTCTCAGCACTATACACTTTAAGTCTATTACTCTGTTTTGTTCTGTGGGAGGAAATAGTTTTATGTGACGCGATGATACTGACTATCCTTTACTAAAAAAGACGAGAAAAGAGTATTGACTTGACTTGAATTTTTTTTCCTCTGTGTTTTAGTGGGATTCTTACTTGATATTTGCTATATATTATATGGCTTGTTCGCCTTTTTTCTTGTGTAGTCAGTAATTTTTGTACGACACATAGCCCTTTTTTCTCCTTTTCATTCACTCATTTTGTTCATCTTCGTATTCTTATGTGTGGACTCCCTGTCCTGCACATTTATGGATGGTATAAAATGTCTTCAAATGGCTCGTAAAATTGTACACTTAAGCAAAAGTGAGAATGTGCTGCTACCGCTGCTTCTACAACTGCCTGAGGAAATGATAGTAGTATATAAGCTCACATAAGGTATATATTCAGGATTTCTTGTAGAAAAAAAGCATTGTTTCTTAAATGTACTACTATAATATACCGTATAAAGCAAGATTAGGATTACTCAGTCAGTGTGGAATCCCGGGAAACGGGAAATATGGTCTTTGCAAAAATTTACATCTCTGTTTTTTTGTACTTTGTACACATTTGAAAGTCTCGCTCAATAATAATAACAAATTTTATATTCAATTCTGAAAGCGAAAAAGAGGGACTACAAAAAAGAAAAGAATGTAAAAAGGGAAACGCCTTCCGTGTGAGAAAATGATAACAGTAATAATAGTATCCATCAAGTCAAGTCCATCTTCTGAAACGGCCGGGGATGCAGAAGGACGTTTCTACTTTCACTGAATATATATAAATGCAATGAATGAATGTCCGTATGTATATATACTCTATGTCTGTAAACCTCTTTTACCTCAGAAAATAAAACAAGAAGGAAGAGTTTCTTAAGAAATTTTACGCTGCTAGATAGAATACTTTCTTTTTTACCTTGCCTCATTTTCTCCTTATGACGCCTAAGGGATACTTTCTGGCTAACACTGTTTCTGAATAATAATCATATCATCATCATCATGGCCATCTTCATCACATCGCATCACATAGTCTTTATAGTCGTCATCATTATTACTACAAGAGCAGACAATCTTCAAAGGAAAATGGGGAAAACCTTTTCAAAAAGAAAATTCCTGCGAGAGAGAATAGCCAACTTCCTTGTGAGGATATCTTCAAAAGACACTCACTCACAAGACGCATCCCATCACCTCCTTCATTTGGGCCTTTTTGCCAATTCTTTTACAGTTGCTTAGAATTCATGGTTATTCTTTTCCAGTGATGATGGCACCACTGGTTCGATTGCTCTCGGGTTCTTCACACACACACTTTGAAACATTTTACAAACCTCTTGTACTTCTAAACAAACCAGAAAGACGTGCTATCTTGTCTTGCCAAAGAGTTTTGTACGTTTTGTATTTTTCTTTTCTTTTGCAGATGGAAAGTTTTTTGGTGTGATAGTTACTAGAATTGAAACATAAAAAACCAACTTTGCTAAACCAAGCTAGAAATCCTTTAGTGCTATCATTTTACTGGGTTGTAGAGCTATATCGAGATGATCAAGATGATTACACGTTTTCCCCGGAAATCGCACGTACATTTTTGTCCAACACGTGATTTCATTGAGGTATTCCTTGTCACGTCTTTTCTTCTATCTTTTGTACTTATTATTTTTTATCTGCCATTCCCCTTCCGCCAAGTCCGAATCTCACTTGGCTTGACTTTTCCTATTTTATACTTTTTTATTCTTCCTTTCCGGGACAAAAAAGGAACGGATCTGCTCAGTGTGATAGCTGAGCTGAGTTGATTGTGATTGCGACTGTGTGAATACAAAAAATGAAACTTTGTATTTGTATCTGTTTTTTCTATAAAAAAGCAGCACTGACTAGTAGTGAGCACTGGTAACATTTCGTTTGTGTGTGTATTTTTGGTTAACAGCAGAAAAGACTGGCTCTGCATGACACACTGCGGCAAAAGTTTTGACTGTCGGGCAGAGTAGTAGACGAGAATGGAAACTAAACTAAAAGTAAACTAGAAAATGCAATGAGCAGTAAACCTTTCCCCGTCATACATATATATTCAACCTACAGCAAAAATAAACGACCGCCGCCAACACCACATCGCAATTTTCTTAGCCTTTTGCGAAAATGAAAACTTTCCCTTAAAGTTTAACTCTATCCCTGGAGAAAGCATTAGAATCTGTCATGAATAGGTATTTATATAAATGGAACATGTCGGAAATTATTATCATTTTTTTCTGCCTTTTTTCATGGGAAAAAACTTTTGGGCTCATATTTATTGCAATTGAAAACTTGTCAATTAGGACGATTAGTAGTTGAACAAATACACTATCGATAATGATAAAAAGAAGAGCATTAAAAATAACATCTCTATTTTCTTTTACACGCAACTTTCCACCAAGAAAAAAAAGTTGTACTTGGAAAGCCTGTAATTATGTAGCCAGCCTTCCCAATTATTAAGCTATTTTTGGGAGAGAGCACGTTCGAAACAGCAAAAGTGCCATTAATGCACACCAAATAACACGTCACCAGCATATCCTTTATATCGAGAGCCAGAAGGAAAGTTTCAAGAGAGAAGGAGAAGCAACCAAAAATGCATTTGGAGAGACAAGAGTAACAGTTTTCTATTATGACTCTCAAGTCAAATGCAATGTGTGTGCAAAAGATGTAAGAAGAAAATGTAAAAAGAATTGAAACGCTGATTTCCTTTATCCTCAAAAGCCATAGTCTCGTTTTTGTCGTATACGAACGACTGGAAATCTTGTCATCGTCCTCCTTTTCATTCCCTTCCTTTTCCAAGTAGAACAGCATAAAAGAAATATCAACATGCACACAACTTTCTATTTTTCCATCTTATGACTTTACCAATTTTTCCTATTCGGATCTTCATTTTGAAGAAATGGAAAGAAAACGAGAATAAAGACTTTTTCGTTATATGAAAACGTATCTCTGTGGTGTGTATACAACTTTTGTACGTATTTCTATACAAAAAAGAAAGATAAATAGTTGCTCTGATGCTTTTCTCCATTCTCATTTTCGGATTCTTCTCATCTCGGGTAGTAGGGTGCCGCATCCCCCATATTCTCATATCGTCGTCGTCATCATGATCATCACGTTGTTCCTTCATAGTTTCCCATTCTCCCATAGTCTCTCTCAGTGTAGTCATCTCATCGCATTCCTCTACTGCAAACAAAGTGAGAGCAGTAAAAGGAGTGACGGTACTGGATGGATGGATCTGCGGCTGTTCTTCTGTTATAAGTTGTGTGATGGCTTGGTATAGAGAACATTTTGCCAGGAAAAGTGCTCTCATTTCCCTTTTGTAATAGAACGACACAACTTTTCCCCCAGCAGCTTTACTATTACACACCACCAGACTTTATATCGTGATCATCCTCATCGCCACTACCACCATCACCGCCAATGCTGCTAGCGGAGAGAATCAAGAATATTATTATTATACTATATATTTTTCCCTTGCTTGCCTGTGTGTGTGTCTGCTCCTTTGTATTGCAGCCAAAATGACGAAGAGGACCAAAGAACACAAACATACGTAAGCAACATAGCAAGACGTACAAGAGAAAGCACACTACTTTCTCGGGGAAAAAAAGATAGAAAAAGAGAAAGTAGTTGGGAAAAGCCAAACTATTTCTCTCTCCACTTTGCTCTCTCCGTGTATCTGGTGCTTCTACAAAAGATGTGTGAAGTGAGAGTATTTTCAGTCTTGCGTACTCTTCAATCGATGTTTGTATGTCGAGCTGAGCTGAGCACTGTTCTTGTGAGAGCCAGCATCTTGTTCCCTATTTTTCCTTTCTCTCTGTTCTCCTTCTCTCTCTTCCCGTCACATCTTTTTTTCGCTCACACAGTCAAAAAGGAAGCTGAAGGAAAAAGTGTGTGTATGTCGTGTGCTTTTTAAACCCAGAAAAAAATATGGCTTGCGGAGAAACAATGTGAAAGTCATAAGAAAAACCCGTAGTATTATTGGTACAAAACAAAACGCCACGTTATTTTCATATTTTATTTTTATTCGCCTCCAAACACACAAAAAACATATAATCATAAAGTGAAAGTGAAACAAGGAAACGAAATAATTAACTGAAAATGTTGTGAACTGATAAAATTGTATTGTTTTTACCTGTCAAAATAGTCAACTGTTGTGATTCTTGAAGAGATATAAATTGTATTGACTTTTTTTTCCAACGTCTGTTTTTATTTTCAAGATCATCAAAAAGAAACCTCACACATTTGTTTCCGGGAAGTAATCGAAAATAAGGTAAGCAATTTCTTGGTAAATTTCTTCACTTCGTTTATTTATCCCAGGTCAGCACAATTTTTGCAGATTGGTTTTTTTTTCGCGAAATACGAAGAAAAGTTGTAAGGTGATCCTTTGCATTTGCTCTTATTGCTCTGCGTCTTTTCCTTTCAGTAGGAATCCCATTCAAAACTCCCAGGTGTCCATTTATTTCGTCACTCATGTCAAGTGGAGTAGGCAGTCTACTTATAAACTTTCTTCCATGAAATACCATATCACCTTTTGCATGCATTATTTTGATCCCAACGCTTTAGAAAATTGACAAGCCAATTTTTTACTCAATTTACTTATCCATACTTCTTTTGTTCGTTCCACTTTAAAATAAATTTCCTTCTGTTTGCTTTAGTCAAATTGAAGAAATTGCATTTTGTTATCTTTTCTATCAATTTTATACACGACACGCACAATCATTCTCAATGACTGTTATACTTTTAAAGTTAGAACGGTAAGAAAATCTATTTTAACTGATTTGGTATAGTCTTCCTAAATAAACAACAAGCCTGTCCGGCCAACCTTTCCATTTTACGTTCGTTTTTCCACGAGAAAGCGTGTGTATATAAAAGCAAAAAAAACTTAATCTTGTTGCGGATATTTTTTTCTCCGTGTATAACGAAATAGGAAGGAAATAGAAGATCTCGTAAAAATATACGTACATTTTTGTACCAGCTTAAGTACATATATATTTCAAGTACCTTTGCTTACCAACTTACCGAGATAAACTTATTTTGTGGAGATTTATCCATTCACTCATTCACCGAGCGATGAGAATGATGATGATCATGCAACCAACCAAGTAGGGAGAGCAGGATGCTTTTGATGCATGCATACGAGATTAGGTTTAAGAATAATGTCCCATGTGACATAGATGGGCGGAAGAAGATAGGCATTTTATATGCATTGTTGCTATACATATACAATATAGTATCGTATATATAAGCGCGTGTATTTATAATGGTTTTTGCAATGTGCACATTTTTCTGCCTAGTTTAGAAGAAATGCTTTATCAGTTACGGCGGTATAGAATAAATGCCCTTATCTTCCTATTTCCTTCCTGTAGTGCAGGTTTGCTGAAAGCTTGTACATAATTTTCATATTAACTACAGATCGGTTGCTCGTGTGAATGATGGTAACTTTCATAGAATAATATCCAGTGATGATGGAGGAGTAATGCCTTAATCCTTCCAGATGGTACGATTTCAAAAATATTGGCTTTGTTAAATTAAACAAATCCTTTAAAAAATCTACGTGTAGTTCTAACTGCTAATTTCTTCTAATGTTTGCATAAAGTCATTCTCTTTACAAACTATACGGTATAATAAAGGCAGAACAAAGCCAAAAAAAAATATAAATCGAGTTTAAAAGCAGAAATAATTGGCATCGATGTGACCATTTCGTAGTTTTTAAGTGACAAAGTGCAGGAAAAGTTCCTTATTGAAAATTTAACAACGCCGCCGTAACGTATTGGGTTTATAATAAACGATCAGAATATTTAATTTTTAAAGCTTTTGAAAATCTCGAGCAATCGAATCGGTGGACGATTCTGGCGTTTCTCGTCGACATAAAATGTCGGATAGACATTCAATTTACTCACGATCTCTCAATATTTACTCAACCGTTAGTTCAATTAATGTAGTTAAACGTAAAATATTGCTAGCTAGGGTATTATGTTGAATTGTTAGGGTCTGTTTTTTGAAAGTTGTTCTTCTAAATGTCATATTTTTTCTTGTAATTGTAATATGTTTTCAGTTGAGGTTAAGGTGATACTGATAAAGCTTAGTTCTTACTGGTAGTGGATTTAATTGTATTAAATAAAATCCATCAAAGATTCATCATCTTGTCTAATTGGAAAATGCCTTTTATTCAGATTTGATATTTCAAGGCGCTGCACTTGTACTTGTACTTGTACGTAATAATACATGCAAATAAAAACCGATGCTAAACTGAGTTTTTTTAAAGAAAAGCAATACAACTTTGAATAATAATTAACCGACAATTTTCGCTTTGGTCCCTTTTCTCTCGCACTTCACATTTTTCCAGAAGTATGTTCTTCTTACAATTATGTTGATGATTTTGAATGAAATCTCTTAAATACAAATGTAAAAAAGGATGTTAAAAAAAGTTTAAAACGTTTAAACGTAAAAACTTTTTTTGATGGCTTTACTTTTAATTAAAATATTATGGTTATTAACATTTAAGACATGCCACAATCACAATTAAGAAAAATACCCATGTCTCCATAAAAATAAAACGTTTTTCATTATTACCAGAAAAACCTTGCATTGCAATGCCAATAATTTAATTTCAAATGTTTTTCTTTAGCATGTACAAAGTACCCTTCACATCACCATCTTAAAATACATAAATTGCATTTTATTTTCACAAAATTCGTATCATTTTTTATGATTTTTCTTTCCTTACTTCATTCGCTACCCACAAAGCATGGAATACCGCTTTTTATTTCATTCTCTGGCCAAAAGCCAACAGCCATTTTTTTGCTTTCTCTTTGGCTCCATACACAATAAACGACCCAGGGAAAAAAGATGAAAGGCCGTATTCTATATACGTTCGCTAGGTGTTCACTGCATACTAAATATACACGATCCATACACAAAACAACATACTCTGTATGCATACACTACAGCATACACACAAAAACTATTTTTGTTTGCCAAATTCCCGCTGCTGTTTCTATTGCTTTAGTCATGTTGGCTGATGTATTTTTCCTTTTAACACTCCAAAAAAAATCTCGGCTGTGCTTTTAGGGAAACATTTTTGGCAAAACATGTTTTTTTTCTCCCACAGATATATGAAAAGCGTACAGATTACATTACAGAAAATATATATACATTACCAAAAAAGCAGCACAAGATTTTAATCTTTTATCTTGTTTGCAGTACACTGGTCATGTCTATTGGTTTGGCGATGGTGGTCTCGTCTGATCTGGTCTGGCCTATGACCAGTAGTGAGTCTATTTACCACCATGATCACCACACAGTAATTTCCCCCATTTTACCAGTAGATCGCATTAACAAAAAAACACACCTACACATTCAAAACAACATACATAAAAGCTAATCCCCAAAATATTCATAAATTCATCATATTTTTTTTATAGTTATTCGTCACGCATACATCATCCCTCCCGTCTTGGCTACTGACCCACTATTATTATTTCTATTGTTATAGCTTCATCGCGCATCATTTGTAAGTTTCATGCTACGCTACACGATCATTCGAATCGACAAGGGGAATCGCCATAAAATAACCAGAATAACAAATAGCTAGTTGGTCAATCTCTCAATGTGGCCTCAACGGTTGGTCGGTTACGTTAGCTTTGAAAAGCAGCAGTGCAATGTGCAGTGCAGTAGATTGCAAAGTAGCATCATTACTATCACCACCACATCCCTATCACTGTGATGATCGCCATTAAAAAGATGGTGTGAAAGTTAACAACTTGAATAACAACAGCAAGCAATTGTAGTAGATGGCCATATAGCTTCCTGATAAAAAAAATCAATTGGTAGCAGATTCACATAAACTGCATGACTATTAGTAGCAGCCTCAAATAACAGCCAGCGGTCTACACATCCAAAGATATTTATCATTATGATCATAAGTAAATATGGTGGATAATAGGAAGTAGGAAGGAAAATGGTGTAAGAGCACGCAAGCTAAAATGAACAGACAAACGACTTCCTTTTGTAATGGTAATACTACCACCACCATATCGCCAGGGAAAGCACAGCAGCACAATAATAACAACAACAGCTCAATAATAATTTCTCCTGGAGCTTCTGGCTGTTCGATATGATGATGATAATAATAATAATGCAATGTGTTGCAGAGTTGCAGATACATAGGTATGTGTGTAGTTTGGTAGTATAATGTATGTACGAATTATATGGAGTAGATGAAAGATTGATCGTTTTTTACATGGATGGCTTGTTAGTGAGGTCGCGATCTATAAAAGCGGTGGTAAAAGGAATTATAATGATAATAAAGTAATAATAATAGTGAAGAAATCTGTTGATGTTGTTCGTGTGTAATAATATCATATCGTTCCCTAGATGCTTTCACCGTGTTGGTTAGTGTGGTAGTAGTGTGTGTGTGTGGAGGTAGCATAACAGAGGAGGTTTATTTTGGGAAGGAAGTTATTATGCAGTTTTATTAGCCAAGACGCAGTAATGGCGCAAAAGAAAGGAAGAGAAGGAGGATGTATGATGATGTGGTGTTGGTGGCCATGCGGCCATAGGTAATATAGCTATTAAAAATTTTGATAAAATGATTTCGGGGGGTTTTTCAGAGGAAAATGTGGTGACAGGAATTAAAGAAGATGAGGATTTTGCTATTAAAATGAAGAGATTTATTGGAGAGTGAAGTAGCACAGGATGGTACTGAAATATGATGCTGGTCTGCGGAAAACGATAATTGAAGGAATGGGAAAGGGGGCTGTTCATGTGTGTATTATAAGTAGCACTATAATATGAGAAAGGGGTTTATGGCTTGGTTTTTTACATGGTTGTTAAACAGTTTATAAAAAATATTTTTGAAGGGGAAAGGAATTTTTAATTACTTTCGTCCGCTTTAAAAAAAGAGAGAAAGTTTTGTCGCAGTAGTTAATATATTGGTATTAGAGGGTAGGACAAAATAAATGTTATTTTTTAGGTGGTAATAAAAGCGGAAACCGCAAGACTACTAAGTGGATGACAGGATGGTGTACCTGGTAGATTAGCTAAAAGTTTATTATTTTTTTGTGTGAGCCAGGAAGGAAAAGAGAGAATGACGAGAACAACGACAGGATTTTTTGTTTGAAGAAAATGTTGACTTTGGTTGTGTGTATGCCACACGATGTAGTAACCCGTTGTCTATGAATATACAGGAGAGCAAAGCTTTATTGCATTGCCTGTCTGATGCCTACTTAGTTGGAAAATAATAAATGAGAAAATTGTCAAGCGGAGGAGCTGAAATTGAGCAACTGAATGCGACGAAGAGAGAAAGAGAAACTCAATTAATCAGAGATGACAAGGGACCACACGGACGGGCAGGCTTTTCTCCTGCTTTCCCTTCTCACAAAATACAATCAGGCTATCACTTATATTTCCTTTCACTCTTGAGCAGTTCTGATCTCGAACACTACACTAAACTGCTACCGTTTTTACCTTTTGTCCGTATTTTGCTTCAATAGAGAGATAGCAGTATAAAGTAATAACGTATTTGGGATAATACCACCACGAGGATGACAAGTTTTTGACGGGAGAAAAATCGTAAATCTTTTAATTTTACTACTAATAAAATAATTTTCCTGGGGATTACAGGCATCGAGGGAGCCTAATCTAATGATATTCATTTTCTGTGATAAATTGAAATATTTTATGGGAAAATAATTTATGAACGTAAAACGAAAAGTTTTGTAGGAGTTTATATATTTAAGATTAATATTCCCCCCACATACCGGATGAGCATACATGATCATCATCATCATACTTTATTGATCCAACCTACTTTCACTTATTTTCTCCATGTTACTTGGAAAGGGAATAAAGTATGAAATTACACATGTAACGCATACATTATGGATAAACCTCATTGTTGGTTGTTCAATGAAAACTGAAACTCATCCGTGAAAGAAAAATTTAAAGTCAAGCCACATCACATGGAGCACCGCCTAGGTAAATCGCTAAATGCCTTTGCTTATTTCCATGCGAAACAAGTATAAAGCGATTTTAACTGATAAATTGTGTGACTTGATGGAATTTCTGTGTAGTATGCTTTATCAGTTTATCAAATGTCAGTATAACAAACATGAAAAGTTTAAAGTTCACCGAAAGAAAATGACAAGAGAAATTTATCTATTGAAATGGAGTCGACTCGTGTTGATTTTATTTTCAAATGAACATGAATCCAGTATTATTTTTATTGCTACTTTACCCATTATTTCTTGTTCCGACAAGGCGGGGCAACAATAAACTTACTCGAGGCCTCGTTTGGTTGACTGACTTTTCGAATAAATTTTAAAAAGGGAAAAAATATATGTTCATTGGATACATATATACATTTTATATCGTTCCACGACAAGACAATACATTTCCTTTTCAGTGTCGTTCAGCATCCCTGCTTTCCATGCATACAGAAGTTCCGCTCCTTTGTAAACTTGAATAAGTTGAATATAATGAAAACTCAGGGAAAAGTAGGTAGAGAAAAAGAGCGTCTCCATAGTTAAAGGAGAGAGAGTGTGATCAATCAGTTTCAAAAGAGAAAAGAGAGGTTTCCTATATATTTTACACGCAATACTGTAACAACAACTGTAACTCCAACAAGATCCAAAATAAGTTGTGATACTGTTTTCTTGCATTCCTTTTTTTATTTTGCCAACTTTTTTTTCTTCCCTCCAAAAAAAATAAAAGGGAATTACAAAGCAGCCTTCATTTATTTACCCGTGTAACTTATTTTCGCAGAGAGAAAGAACCTTTTTGGAGAAAGAGTGGCAGGTCTTTTTATTTTCTCCAATACAACCAATAAGCACGCTAACTCCTGTACAAAACGCTTGTCGTTGCGTAAATATATGCATGAAATGCATATACAAAGCAGACAGAGAGCTTTCCCAAATGAGAACCTTTTTCTACTTTGGATCAATAATTAATTAGGAGACACAAGGGAGTCTTCATAGAGACGCAGACTCTTGATCATGGCATGGTTGGCTTGGTTACATGGTCATCCCATGTACGTATTTTTCTTGTTCTTTTTTTATGCTTTAGGGAAAATGAACCTTTCTCTCTGTGCACTGCTGAAAACGGAAATAAATTAAACGACGTCAGTCAAGTCAAAAGAGAAGACAGGAGAGAAGTGAAAGGGCCGAATGTAAAAAAAGGAAGATAGCCTTATTTCCTTCTTCTTCCTCTTTAACGTGTTCCCTTTTTCCCTAGAAAAGTGAAATATATTGGGTAGCTTAAAAACAAGTATAGTGGGTAATCAAGGCAGCAAAAGCTTCACGGGTGAAAAGGCAACAAATACAAAACTGGTTTGGTTAGTTAGTTAGTCAGGACTGTATTTAGTTATTTATTTGAAATGTGAAAGGTACGGAATGAATATGCAGGGTAATGTGTTGTGTGTGTGTACGTGTTACAAAAAAGGGAGTAGAATGATGGCATGGCGTGCACTTTTACTGAGATTTATTTTCTTGGGAAAAGGGTAAGCAAAATAGAGTGTGCGCAAGTTGGCGTGAATTTTAATTAAAAACTTTCAGTCTCGCCTATACTTTATTTAATAGGAAAGTTATCAAATTCAAATTCGCTGTATGTGTACTTGGGTGTATCAGAATTTAGAAGGATACTATGTATGTGTAGTTATTATATAATGTTGTATGCATTTTTTACTGTGTACTTTACAGAGCTTCTTCTTAAGAAAGAAAAAATGAGAATGATTCTCTTGGGTGAACGTAGTCAACTTGAATCATGGAGAATGGAGAAAACAAATATAATTCATTTTGGAGGAGGATGGCAGTGGTGCTAATGAGATGATGATGAGGAGACGATGAGAGGCTGTGTATGAAACGTGGATGATGTGGTGTTGGATGACGACGAGGGGACAGGACTGGAGCTCACATATTTCCCAAGTGACGCTGAGAATGCTCGTGTGGCTGTTAGCGTTGATTCTTGGAGGAGGGTTTCCCAACGTGCCTACAGGCATTCAGGGAAATCCGGATGCGAAACGGCTCTACGATGATCTTCTCAGTAACTACAACAGACTCATCCGTCCGGTCGGTAATAACTCGGACAGGTTGACGGTCAAACTGGGACTTAAGCTGTCACAGCTTATTGATGTGGTAAGTACTTTCATCTTTAAACAAACAACTTACCAAAAAATCGGTTAACATATTAATATAGTCGTGATCATCATCATCATCATCATCACTGCACTGACAGAGCATTTCCTGTTAAAAGCTCTTGCCTTGTCTTAACCTGTCTATTAGTATTTTTATCCCATCAAATTTTTCCAGTCTGATGGAAAAAATAGGTATACTTTTGAGGTACTGTTAAAAAGTAGCAGACTGACTTGACTAGTGACCACTAATCACTTTTCTGACTGCTTCCTTGGTGAGAATTGGACTCTCTCACGAACAAACGTAATAAAAATTATAGCCATAGACATGTTCAAATAAGTACAAAAATATATATACATGTAAAGATTGTATACATACGTCACCCCACTTGCCCCCACGATTTCTACATGGCCTTTTGATCAAAAGGGAAGAAAAACTTTTTTTCGCTTTTCCCAAAAAAAAAGTTGGCTTCCTTGTATGGCTATTTATAGATAGGGAAAGTTTTCTATAAAAAAAATTCTCCCTATATTTTAAAACCAATTTTACTGTTCAGTATTCCCTATAATAAGGCACTGTAATTTCTTTACTATTCGTATTATTATTTAAGGGGAAAACACAAGTCAAAATATGTATGCATGTATGCTTGAGACTGTTGTGCAGAGAGGGTACATTACATGCGTTGCTTACAAATGACAGGAGAAGGAAACATACAAAAAGATAAAAAAAAACCAAGTTTGGTAAGGATTTTGAGCAAGAGCAAAGTCCTACTCTAGTCCACTAGCAACACTTTCACCGCCGTCTTTACCACAAAAGGCGTGTGTAGTAAAAGTGAGATAGAGCAAGAAAATTCCTTCCAATATCGATTTTTCCTTTTTTCATAAGTATATATCCATATAGCTTCACAGACAATAAAACAGCTTACATATCTCCACTTCCACACAGCCTCCTTGGTCTCTGTGTGTATATTATGGACCACCAGCAGAATTTCACTTCAGTTTTCTGTTTCTGACTTGGTGGTACTTTTTTTCCTTCTATTGTATCTTCTAGGTACACATATATTTTTTGGCCATTTCTTCCTCAATTTTTCTTCAACAAAAAAGAATAAAATGGAAACAGCTAACTTTTTAATGTGGTTTGTATACTGCTTTGTCCAATTTTTTCAAATATTTAAACCAGTGTAGCAGCAAAAGTAGCACTCGAAATAAACAGGAAAATAGGAGTGCGCTATTAAATTAAAATTCTATACAAACACCCGAAACTACGAGAAGTAGTTTACTTTCTCTTGTTGCCGATTATGTATTACTAATGCATAATATTTAAGTGTAGTAGTGAAAGTCGAGTAAGCAAGTCAGGAAAAAAGAAAGCTGACATGTTTTATTCTGGAAAAAAAAAGTTGCAAAGAAAAGGGAAAATGTTTGGACAGCAGTACATTCTCCATTTCCATCCCTCTCTCTCTATTCTTAGCTATATTCCAAGTATATCATGTAACGTAGTGTACACAGCAGCATAAAGTTTCATTAGCATACATTTTTTTATCGCATACCTTCTTCTTCTGCAACACAACTTGTGTTATTCATAATGTATACTATATTTATTACACAAGTTGTGTGTTTCCTTTTTGCAAATTACAGCGAAAACGGGTAATTACAACGTATTATGTTACAGCAGCAACGTCATCATCAGCAACAAATTACAACAAGCTTGCTTGGCTGATTGTGAGTGAGCTGTCCTTCGTTCTTGTGTATTTACAAATGTATCTAATATACATTCTATAAACAACAACTTGTCTCCCCTTTTCTCACTGCAATACCCCCTTAATGGCTACTCCAACTATAGCTCCTCTTATTTATACAGAATATAATAATAATATAATCGGATCTTACATGCATTTTCTTCTCCAGACTCAAAACATCTCACACATGAAAAGGATTATTATTACTTTTCCCCACAGTATTGCTTTCACTCCCGAGCTCCATTTTCTTACTCACTCTTCAAGAGAAAATAGAGGGAAAGTGGGGAAAAGAGACTGACAAAGATTAACATTTCGCTAATGGTCAGGTTTTGTGTCATTGTCATTTCTTTCAGCCCTCAGATCACAACATACTTTTCTACCACTCTCTCCGAAAAAAGGATTACTCACTCCATATATGTATGAATGTGTGTATGTTATGCTTCTCATGAATGTCTTTCTACCAACCACAAAAATCTTCAACAAAAAATTTTCCCCTTCTTCTTTTCTTCAAATAGACGAACTGATCTGACAATCAGCTTTGCTCTCGATGGAGTGAAAACAAAAAAATAAATTTATTTAATCCGGTTTGGCAACATAGCAGATTCACAATCGTAATGATTCATAAGAAAGATACATGCACACAAACAAACATAAAGATGGCTAGTCTACTTCTACTGGACAACCAAGAAGGGCAAAGACGTAATCCGATTCTGTAGTAATAGTGCCAGGCTCAAAGTCGTAAATAAAGACTGTAAGAAAGAAAGAAAAAAATAGAGTGGGAGAAAGCAAGAGTGGGGAAAATATTTTTTAGTCCAAGAGGAAAAGCAAGCAAAGTAGCCACTCAAACAGAAAAAAAAAACATATACTCTTGCTCAACTCTGAACTGAGCTGCTGCGTGTTTAAGTACGTTGAGCAAACATACATTATATACACGCGTGTTTGTTGTGAAGTAATGTAAGTTTGTAGGTACAAACGTATGTATGTAAGGTCTGCTTAGGGAATGAATGATGTAGTTAATGTCTTTCTGCTTTCCTCCAATTCCACCAGAAAACTAGTTGAGAGTGCTGGAGGGAGAGAGAGGGGAGAGCAGGGAAAAAGTTATGAGTACAACTTTTAGCGAGCACTTGGAAATTATTGACTGACTTTTTTTTTCTCTGTATCTTTCCTCTTCGTCTCGACATATAAAAGCTAGCATTGCTGTTCAAGTAGTGTAGGAAGTTGTATATATGAATGTTTGTGTGTGTACACAAGGTTGACTACATTATGCCGGGAAAAAGCATTTTGTTGTTTTGTGGTGGCAGTGGCATGGCAGCTATTCTCTGGTCTTATATTAGAGCGCTTTCTCCTTGACCTGCTAAAGGCAGCAGAGCAGGCAAAGGAGGCAGGCAGCCTGGCAGCATTACAAAACAAATTTGTAGGGATCGGATAGGGATGATGGCGCAGATGGGACACGGAGGACCAACTGTTTATTCTCTGCCCGCTGCCGTGGAGTATAATTTCTCATGCAATACATTTTACTTTTTACTCTCTTAGATTTTCCATACATTATGCAATGCAATGCTAAATTTACCCCCTTTTTCCCTTCCATTTCTAAATATAAACAGTGTGTGATTATAATTATACGTGTTACACCTTCAGGTTTTTATGGGGCTTGAAATTATTTAGCTGGGTGGATAAGCAGTCGAGCCTAATCTGCATTTTTTTCAGTGTCAATCTTCCTATTAAAATAGTTCCGTTCCGGCGGCGCGAGAGGATATATATAAATAATGTGAAAAACCATCATTAATTTATAAAGTTGTATAAATTGCATTATATTCTGTGAAGTTTCATTCATTGTTTTCTACAGCTTAATTTAGTGATAGCTGGTATTAATGAATTACCATAAAATTGACAAATTTTCCTCTCCGGGCGAAATAAAATGTATTATTATTGTTGTCGTTGTTGTAGTAAACAGGCAAGATAAAATAGTCAGCCAAACATAGCCGTTGGATGTAAAAGAGAAATAGAGAGGTATACAATTTGTAGAGAGAATTGTGTGCAGAAAGGGAAAGGGAAGTATGCATGTGTATATGAGCATATTCCCATTGGAATATAAAATAGAAGAAAAAGCAGCAGAGCAGAATTGTATCTCTTTTTCTCCATTTTATATAGCACAAAGCTATTATACCCTGTGAAAAGAGAGGAAAGATAAGGAAAAGTAGAGTAAAAAGGGATATCGTGCCATGCCACTTGAAAATTCAACTGTGTTTATTCCACCGGAGACATTTTATGTCGGGATAAGTACTACTCTGCAAGTATATCGTGATGGTGATCATCATCACGACGGCAACGACGACGACGACGAGAAAGATGATCATGATGATTCTTTTTTGGAATGAGCATTTGTGCTCTCGCTGCATCTCTGTATGGCGGGGACTTGCATGCATAAAACTGTTGTATAGTCTTGTAACAAGTTTTGTGGAAAGAAGGATTGAGAACTATAGAATAAGAGGCAGGAGTAGAGATGAAGCTATGCTTTTGCTTTCTCTTTCTCTCTCTCTGTTGAGCTGAGAGAGGCTTATTCCGCTCCGGTTTTGTCACACAAACACAAGGAAACGGAAAATAGAAGAGACAGTAAAACAGTATATGTGTGTATTAGAGATGTATGGGCCATTTACTACTTCCTCTTTTTGCTTACCATTTTGTTGAGAAAAAAAACTCTAGAGCTGATGTGAATGGAAATAAAGATGGTGAAATAGAGAGAAAGCCTTGATGGTTGAGTTTTTTAAGGAGTTTTTTTCTGCAAAGAAAAATGTTTCAGGATGATCCAACCTTCTCATCTATACTCTCTCATTTTCATCCACTGTTGCTGCTTTGGAAAATGTCACGTTGGTGGTTGGTGATGATGGTAGCTATATAGCGACATATTTCTCATGCTATTTTGCTGGATAATGATGATCTTTCCCAAAATTTATATTCTTTTTACTGCAAAGAATACAAAGTGTAATAAAACGGGTGTCCAAAATCTACCTTTGGGATAGCTTAAATATTCGGGAAACAGTCATTCCCTTTGCCCAGTACACTGTAAAACCCCTAGCTTAAAATAATGTGTCATAAAAGTTTCACATCATAAAAATGCAGTGTGTGACCCGAAAATTTAATGATTGTCATGTCCGTTCTATTTTTACACTGACAAACTGTGATCATCATTTTGTCACTTATTTTAGCATAAAACACATGCTCACTTAACATCTACTCACAAAAAATATTATGAGCAATACAAAACCTATTATATATCCCATAAAATGCATATATACAAGGGCGAGTGTGTTTTGAGACAGCATATATAAATGTGATCACGATTATTTTTTTGTACTTAAAGTATAAGCAAAATATACGATACCAGAATATATGTATGCAGAGTACATTTGTCCATGTGATATCTGCTTGCGTTCTCTTTCACATCACAACAACTCAGTTGATAGAGTCAGGAAAGAGTAATGAAATTAATGAGAATAGTTTTTGTTGTGTGAGTGTGTGGAGAAAATTGTTAAAGTTAATGACGTGGAAATCAACGGTGTAGCGGTGGTTGAAGCCCAAAGGAAAATGATAATACAGTTTGTAGTTCTTCACTTTCCCTTACGGCGGCAGCGGCGGATGCTTTCTCCCTATTAGAAAAAAATAGTACAACGAAAGGATAATAATGATGATCATCGTGATTACTCTGTATACAGGGTAGGTATAAGGTATACAATAGTATATGAAATGATGATTGTGATGCTGATGTTGGGGGCATGCCCCGAAACAACCTAGCTAACTTGGTTGCTGGTTGAACGCGTCTAATAGTCTAATTGACTGACAAGTGGAAATGGAGAGGAAAAAAACGTAAGTAAACCTGGAATGGAATAAAATGGCTTATGCGAGAGTCTTTGTAGTAATGGCGGAATGGAATGGGATGGAATGAGGGAAATGTGACGTCATGTCATCTTGGTTTATCTGGGATCGCATCTTTTTAGAAAAAAAAAATTGGGTAGAGCAACAAGATGATAAAGTGCAGTAGTCGAATTTTCGGCACACCTGAGCTAAGCAAAG
This sequence comes from Entomobrya nicoleti, assembly GCA_034695465.1. NCBI lineage: Eukaryota > Metazoa > Arthropoda > Collembola > Entomobryomorpha > Entomobryidae > Entomobrya > Entomobrya nicoleti. The sequence continues at coordinate 15,795 of JAQFZG010000344.1, read as the reverse complement.
GTTTTTTCTACAGTTGGGTTATTTAGTTTTGGAAAAGTGGTATTAAGTTTTGAAAAGGTTAGGCCACCACCCGCACAACTATACTAACAGATGAGTAATGTACTCCCAACGGATTTTTCAAAAGAAGAGCAGAGCTATTTTCTATGCATGCAATGTATATTGTATGTGTTTGGGGGAAAGGAAGAATATCCATCATTTTCTGATTGATTGATCCCTTCTCCCTCTTCTATAGAAAGGGATATAAGATAAATAGAAGGCTAGAGAAGATATAAAGAAGCTTTTCTTCTGATATCCCAGCTTTCTCTCTGAAAAGGAGACGACGAAGACAAAAATTGGGGACAAAGCCAAGCCAGAGCCCCGCTCTCAATTCTTCTTCGTCCCTAACGCTTCTCTCGTTTTTTTAGCCAAGTCAGCAAAATAGTGAGACTGGTTGGCTGCTGCTGTGAAGCTGATGGTGCAACTCATTTTGCATTCAAAACGCGATTCATGAAGGAACAAGAAGACAAGCAGCATAACAGTGGGAAATACTACTACTATGGCTGCTCATGCTGCTGCCACTTTCGTATTCCAATCTGGTAGACAGACAGCAGCAGAATATAGTTTTTCTCTTTTTTTTTGGAAATGTATACAAAATGTGGTATATAGTGAAAGTGGAAATGGATGACAAGACAAGATGACTTGACTTGACTGGAGTATATTCGCTGGAGTGCGAGTGGCGTGCTGTTGTAGAGTAGTGAGTAGTGAAGAACAGATGCGTTGTAAAAAAAACAGCAAAAAGTGAGAGAGAGAGAGGAATAATTTTAGTGAAATAGGGAAAACACCACCAACCAGCAGCACAACACCATACCACGAGAGACATGATATGAAGAAGAGCGGTGTAGCGATGGTGGTGGTGGTAAAAAAAAGTTTCATAAATGATAATAACATGAGAGTGTTACGTAATGGTGTAATATAATTTTTAGGGAGAGAAAGAGAAAAAAAATCATGAAAGTTGAGTAGAAACACTGATATATGGTTTGAAATGGTATTGTGCAATCATAGTGGAATGACATGATGGGAAAATCTCATTCTTCTTTGGAATGATCAGGAAAGGATGATGATGACAAGTGATGTGGTGATATTATACGATGATGATATGATGCAATGTACATGCATACACAATATAATATGGGGATTCGGATTTCAAGTGGGGTACAATTTTTTCAAAAAAATCAGAACTGTGTATGTTGTTGATATGATGAAATGTGTGCTTGTGTAATTACTTTGTCAAAGGATAAGTATTTTTTTAGAAAAAATTGATAGCAGATGTAATATATTGACAAGTATACTATTTGTATGTTTTGTAGAATCTGAAGAACCAGATCATGACGACAAATGTATGGGTTGAACAAGTGAGTGAAAAGGAAAATTTATGTACATATTTTGATTGCTCCCTTTGATCTACCTATTAGTTCAATTTTTTTGTACCCAGAATGAAAAAAAAACGTGAGCATATGATGAGTATGTTATATGTTCGTAATCTATCTTTTCTTTGATCTTTTTTTGATGATGATTTATTTGGAAAGTTACTTTTGGAATGATCCAAATTTATTTTTTCGATGGGGAATGGTTTTGTTTTTATGAAACTTTCATGAGCGATAAAACATTTATGAAATATGGATTTTTGTATTTACTTTCTTTAAAGGAATGGCACGACTACAAATTAATGTGGAATCCGGATGATTACGGAGGTGTGGAAACTCTTCACGTTCCCTCTGAGCATATATGGCTGCCGGATATTGTGTTGTACAACAAGTAAGTCAAGTCAACTCAATAATCTGCAATTCGACCTTTTCTAGTAGAATCTAGTTATGGGGAAAACGAGATTTTATTTTGTCTGGGGGTTGACGTGTAGTAAACCGTTCTACAAGTTATCTATTTGTGAGCGGTATTATATATTTAGAAGAATAGAAGAAAGAAAGAATTTGCAAGTGAAAGGTTCTTTTTGGGCTTGTCATGCAAAGGGAAAAAGAGAGAAGGATTTATGATTTTTTTTTTGAAAAAAAACTAAAGTTCAGCTGAGTGGAGATAAAGGTGAAATCGGATCACAGAATAATGTTAGGGAATACTTATAGCCAAAGAACAAAGGTATTATTTCTGCCTATAAAGTTGACTCGAGTCTTAAGAACATAAAAAGATGACATGTTTTTAGGAAACTTTTTTTTTATAAATTATCCTTGAGAAAAATGACAGGTTATATAAATGACCACACACTCACCAGAGTTTTCTCCTTCAAAAAATAAAATAGCCAAGCATTCATGCATGCATTTTGCGTCCAAATTCTTCCTGCCCTTTTTTATTATTGGAGACCTATACTAATTCAAGCAGAAGTAAAAATGTTTTTTTAAATGAAGCCCACTCAACCAAAAAATATATATTTCCCGAGTCAGCGACTCAACTCGATTTTTATCCATTTTTTTATACTTCAACGCGAATATCCAAAAGATTTCAAAATACAATATTCCATTTCTCAATTTTTGGCAAGTAAAAATAAAAAATGGTTTTTCTGGACATGTCAGGAAAAATACCTATTTAATTTCCTGCTGTCAGTTTAACTGTCTGTCTGCCTGTTGTATATGTATACATAAAAGTGCTTATACACTCAGGATGTACAAATCCCAAGGAAAAAAGAAGACACCGGAAAAATATAGAGTATAAAAAATGACGACAAGAAACTATTTGTGAAAAATATGATCATTTTTGGCCAGGCCAGATAACCATGCATGGAAGGATCAGATCCAGGGGGAAAATAACGACATGTCCGCAATCTTGTCCGAGAGTTGATGTTGATGATCCCCTTCGAAATATCTGCAATGTTTTTTATACTATTTTGCTGTGCTTGACTTAGTTTAATTACCCATTTCCTCATTTGATGAGTTTGATGATTACTCCCAAAAGCCATTGCTCATAATGACCATCATCATCCTCGTATAAAACTCATAACTCGGCTCGTAAAAATAAAAAGGGATTTTGCAGAGACAGCATTCATTTTTATGGAAACGACAAACTACACTACTAGCATGGATGATATACCATGAAATGGAATCAATTAAGATAAAAGGAATAACAAATGGTCCAGTTTTGGTTTACGTTGTCAGTAATGCAGTCCAAAAAAATAACTACCTGACTGCCTACCTAAATTTTATGCAGTCATATAGCATATCCTTTTGAGGTATGCTACCTGACATATCCTACAGGTTTCATTACTTCCGCAACATTTAGCAGCATCGTAAAATAACAGATTTTTTAAAGGGTTACGCTTGATTGTGCAAAAAAGTAATAGGAAAAAAAATATGGGATTGAAATTGAAGTTCTTGAAGAGAAAAAAATAAGATGAAAATAAAGTATTCCACAATACCTAGTTTTTTTTCTGTGTAATGAAATCCGCCTTTCTTGTTTAAAAGTTTTGTTTTCTTTGTACAAGTTACAGGAGGAAGGAATGAAACCGTGATGAAAGTTTTTTTTTCTTTGTTTTTTTATTCTGTTTCATGTTTTATGTATTTTATTATGTATTTCCATTATTTTTTTTCATTTGTTATTATCATCATCGTCATACATAACTTTTATGTAAGTATGTATCACTTTTATTGTAGTTGGCAATTGTCCGTTTTTCTAGTAAAAAATAAAAACTCATCTGACAAAGTTTTGCAGACGTGGATTGCTACTCCTCCCATTCCATTTTTTTTAGAAAACCAACATAAATCGTGCATTAAAGTTGCACAAAGAAAACAGAAAGAATCAAATCATGAGAGGAAAGTTTGATGTTTGTGAGGACTAAAAATGGTGTCTAAAATTCATTGACTATGTGTCATGATTCTCATCCGAGTTGTTATAATAATGAAGATGCACAATCCCAGAAAAATATCACCACCAAATGCCATCACAGATAATAAGTTTCTAAAAATATATCCCACATTATTGTTATAGTTTGTTTGTATCCAAACCAAAAACAAAATCTATCTTAGTTTTTCAGTTTGCTTTTTTCTAAAGTTTTAGGAGTGTAAATCTTTTGACTTGGCAAGAAACTTTGCATAAATAAAAAGAAAAGTTTATTCTTTGTGGCACCACTGAACATTATTTTATAAACACTTGATTGCACACATCACCGCTAGCGTAAACATTCCCTTTTCAAAAGAAAATGCTTGTCACACAAAATCTTTACATCCACACAAAACAAACTTGTTTAAAAGTTAAAAGGTATACCTGTAGAAAAAAAGACAATCATTTTTTCTTGTATTTTTCTTTCTTGTGGAAAAAAAAATCAGGAAAAGTTTAAAAGAAAGTCTGAATCAAACAAAATAAATATTTTAGCCTGGGAACAAAGAAAGATTTGTGAAAAACTGAATTGAACACGACAGCCTTTAAAAAGAACAAAACTTTTTTCTGTACTATTTTATTTTTGTCTTTTTTTGTGGACTATGGCCGTGACTAAATGGTTTATTTACTGATTTTTTTGCAGCGCTGATGGGAATTATGAGGTAACCATCATGACAAAAGCGATTCTCAACTACACGGGTACCGTCAAGTGGAAACCTCCAGCCATTTACAAAAGTTCCTGTGAAATTGACGTGGAGTTCTTTCCCTTTGACCAGCAGACGTGCACCATGAAGTTTGGCAGTTGGACATATGACGGTTACACGGTAAGCTAATCAATCATATAAAAATGTCTTTATACTTGAAAACTTTGCTGAGATTTTATCTTCAAAATCGAAATGCCATCCTTTTCAGGTGGATTTGCGACACATCAACCAAACCATTGACAGCAACGACATCGAGCTCGGGATCGACCTCCAGGACTACTACATTTCCGTCGAGTGGGACATTATGGGTGTCCCCGCGGCCCGTAACGAAAAGTACTACAGTTGCTGTGAAGAGCCCTACCCCGACATCATGTTCAACATGACGCTTCGTCGAAAAACCCTCTTCTACACGGTCAACCTGATCATTCCCTGCGTTGGCATTAGCTTCCTCTCCGTACTCGTCTTCTACCTGCCATCCGACTCTGGAGAAAAAATGTCCCTTTGTATCTCCATTTTGCTGTCACTCACCGTGTTCTTTCTCCTCCTCGCAGAAATTATTCCTCCCACTAGTCTTGCCGTTCCACTCCTCGGCAAATATCTCCTCTTTACCATGATCCTCATCACTCTCTCTGTAATGGTGACCATTGGCATTCTCAACGTCAACTACCGCTCACCCGCCACCCATAAAATGAGTCCGTGGGTGAGACAAGTGTTCATTGAACTGTTGCCCAAGTATTTACTCATCAAGCGACCCAACAAGGAGGACGATGATGACGAAGACGAAAATCCTGGAGCTAGTGCACTCGCAGGGGGAAGTCTAGGGGGCGCGGGAGGAGGAGGTGGTACCAATCTACAAATTTGTCATATTCACGGGCTTAATCCTCCCACACAAAATATTGACATTCCCTTCTATCCTTCCCTTCCATCCCCAATCTTTCTGAGTGAGAGTGAAGCTCTACGTCACAATCCTTTTGGGGATGTGAGGAGATTCCCGTCGGAGATTGAGAAAAGCGCCACAAATATTCGATTTATTGCTCAACATATGAAGAATAAGGATCGCTTTGAGGCGGTATGCTCATAAATCACTTTCTTAAAGATATTCTTACACACACATACCCACACATGGGCACTATCTCGCTTCTCCACACACACACCTGTTTAAGTATGCATTACACACACACATACAGATACATACTCACTTTCTCCTCTCTCTGCATGGCATGATCACATTTTATGATTATTATTTGTATTCATCATTTTCCCTTGGTGTACCGTAAAAATTTGGTCATAAAAATGGATACTCTTTCTTTCGTTGTTCGTGTTTTTATATTTCTCATCTTATTTTGTACAAAGAACGTGTTTGAGTCTCCAACAGAATATTACTTGAGGTCCAGAGAGAAGAGGAATCATAAAAATAAGCATGCATACGTACATGGCATGTTCAATTTTTATTGCCCATTTATTTACATTACTCTTTATATTTTTTCCAAAAGCATATTTTCTCTATTTTTTTAAAGGTTCTCCTTGGAATAATTTTTTTTCTGAGAGAGGACGAGAAAGAAGGGGAAAAAATTGTCAATAAGTTTATTCTTTAAAGATGTTATCCATATTTATTATATATATGAAATTATTATACGTTTTAGATTGAAGAAGATTGGAAATACGTGGCAATGGTGTTGGATCGACTATTTTTATGGATTTTCACCGCATCATGTATTCTTGGGACTATTGGAATTATCTTTCGGGCTCCTAGTTTGTACGATACTACCAAACCTATTGACGTTCTCCACTCAAAAATTGCAAAGGCCAAGATGATGCAGATGGGACCCGAGGAGGACTAGAGCTCTTTAATAGTTGTGTGTGGACAGGAATAATTTGGACAAAAGCAAGAAAAAATGTGGATAATAATAATGTAGATAGCTCATTTCTTCAAAAATCTAAAAGCCACATAGCAAACTACGTACATCTAAGTATCATCTGTGTCAAAACCAAAAATTAGAAATTATCTTCTCATCTTATCGTTATTTAAATGTTGTTATTTGAAACATTTTTTAGAGATACACAAGTGTTATGAGAGGCGGAGAGTAAACATAATGTACGCATAAATGAGTGATATGTTTACAAAAAAGCGTAATTGACATTTTATTAGAAAATTTTAGGCTTAGAGAAATTTTAAATATAGTAGAAGGTGAATTAACAATAAGCAAAATTTTGATTAGCGCAGAGAAAGTAAAATTACATGTGTAAACGTTATCATTGTAAAATCGTTAATTTGTTCAGTTGTTTGCTAATAACGCTGACAGCAGTACTGAAAAAATACTCAAGTTTGAGAGACACACAATAAATGGAAATGCACTAAAAAAATTGGTTACTATTCCATAAATTGTATATATACTGTAATTAATCAAGGTTTACATTTAAAACATATATGTATGTAATTAGAAGTAAATAATACACAACAATATCAATGATTGGTGATGATGATGATGTTAACTATTGATTCTCATCTCACATCTTGATTTTGTGTCAAACTGTAACTTCCTTATCGTGTACTTGTTCGCGGAATGTTCTCATCGATGAACATGAACAGGTACCATTGTAAATACTGATATATAACTAACTTAGCATTATAGTCGTAAAGCTAACTAACTTATTTTAAAGGTGCTAGGAGGAGAAATCAAAAGTATTTAAATCGCAGGTGTGCATGATTATCAACATAATTTGTAACGATTACGGCAAAAGTTATTCAACTCAAAACGCAAAGTTTCTACACTCAATCAATGCCAAAATTGCGTAAAATGTTAATCATGTAAATAAAAAGTAAGTATGAAATATATGGAAATTGTAAATGGATATATAAGCTAATGATGATGTTAAGTGTATTTAACCGACTATGTTTGATGGCTAGTTTTTACAATTTTTTGTTGTTGTGTTGTGTTTTTTATTTGCCAAATTAGATCAAATGAAAAAAATAACCCTTGGTTTTGTAGAGACAGTTTCTCAAAATTGTATGAATTTGAAAGAAATATTGAATTACTGAATGTGGCCACAAAGAATGTTATAAGTTTAGAGACAAAATTGTTAAATTGTAAACTATACATAACTTCCAATGATGAAAATTTGCTAAAATAGTAAACATTTCAACAACAACATAATAAGTGAATATTATGATATACATATAAAAAACAAAACATAAATGTGAAATACAATATTATACACAATATATATACGAAAACATCTAAATAAAATTGTTATATTTGTTACAAATAAAACCCTTCTTGGGGTGAAATGAGCTTTTTGTACCTTTTTTCTATATCACTAATAATCATTCTCAGCATTTAAATAATAAGTATATAACTTTTATCGAATGAGCTTATGTCATTTTTGTTTATTTTTCGGATCTGAAGACCACCTCGGTTGAATATAACTATTTCCATTTATAAAATCGGTAGAATCGTAATAATTACTGTTGATGTCCGTAAATGGTGGTAGAGTATTCTGCCTATTGCTACTGTTATTATTATTACTATTTTGTTTTTTCTTCTTCTTTTCCTTCTCCTTTTCCGCAACTGACTTGCTAGAGTTACTGTAAGAGCTAACCTTTGACCTACTTCTTGCTGATGTTTGTTGGGAAGTTTGATTTTGATTGTGATGAGTCAGAGAGAACTTATCCCTTATTTCCCTAAACTTTTGAACATTTTGTGAAGAATTTGAATAGTCGAGAACCCTCGTCTCCACATACTTCTGTCCCGTTTTAGTAACCTTCATTGTAGAATATGTTCTTTGTGGCCGCCATTGTTCCTTGTGCTCTTTGGGGTCATTGGCATCCCTATCGAAAGCCACCATTTGTCTATCATTTGAGGGTAAAGTCGCCATTACATTATAGCCACAATATGAATTATCTGCATGCATTTTTTGGAAACGCCCTGGTCTATCCGACGAGTAAATCAGCCTGAATTGCCCTCTGTTCTTCATCTCATGTTTGAATTGCCTTTGAAGAGGAGCCGAAAGACCGGAGTGACTATCCATATCATGACTTTCAATTTCCGGAACTGAAGCAGACTTTTTACTGTGCGGTTGTTGCTGCTGCTGCTGTTGTTGTTGCTTTTGTTGGTGCTGCGGTTGTAGTTTTTTAGATTTCTTTTTACCATTTGGACCGGTTGTCGCCGCTTGAGCCAACTCATCCCCTAAGTACACCATGTTAAGAACATCTTTCAAAAGCGATTTTTTCACTACTCTATCCACAGGTAAATCCAAATGGAAGCTGGGGGAGTGGTTCACCTCCAAAAGAATGGGATTGAGATGACGGTCAATTAAAATGTCAAATCCTAACAGCTCGAAGCAACTGCATCCTCTATCCCTTTTGGGGAACGATGTCTTGTAGTTATGCTTCAGAGTGGGGGCGGCGCATAGCATGGTTTTAACTACGATTTCGTCAATTGCCCTGCTCAGTCTGGCGACGTCAAATCCATTTTCAGACATCCATTGGTAAATGGAGCTGAGAGTTCGTTTACTTCCGTCTCCTTCCCGAACGTAGCTTTCACTGAACTTGTTGAGGGAGTAGTTTGTCAAGTGCATGTAGACCACCTCCAGATTATCTTCAGTAGGAACCTCATACTTCACTGTGGCGAATCTAGCAATCCCTTCATCATAAATATAAAGCCTCAAAGGATCCACACAGGTTATCAACACGTAGATCCTCTGATCAAATTTGTAGCCGTCGATTAATAGGGGATGCGGGATGTACACTTGACAAACACATTTTGCAAACGGGCTTAACTTTTTTAGGTTTTTTAAAAGGAAAATCCCTTTACCCTGACATCCAGACTCTGGTTTTATGATAAACGTCACATTATTCCTTCTCCGTCTAGCGTAGGCGACCAGATCACCTTGTTCCGTGGGCAGGTCAAAGGTCTCCGGAAAAAAGGTGTACTCGCCAGGAAATAGTCTTTTCAGCCTGTTGAGATTTCTTCCAAGTCGGTCTTTTCTACAGATCTCGTACATGCCAGGAAAATGGTTGGTTTTTTGTAGAGGAGCGTTCAGTCCCCAGAAAACACTGTACATATCTTGAACCCTCCGCATTTGCATGATTTTCTCTTGGATCAAGGGCGTGTCGCACCAGTTGATATTCCACAGGTCATTTTCTCCAACAATTTCAAATCCCGAGGTCTTGGCCACGCTGGTAAGAACGTCGTAACGGCAGCCAGTCAGACAAATTCGTTTTTTCCTGTAATTCAAATAGAACACAATTACAATTAAACACACTTTCCTAAAATTCCTAAAAATATGACACCCTTCCAAACACTTTGATGAAAGCTAATAAATTATTATCTAGCGCGCCTTATAGCTACAGTAAGCTCATTAGTTGGTTCGCTCGGCGGAGCATTCGGAATATATCCCTTTGGATAAAATCGTCCTCTTAAAATGTGCCGGGCCTCTTGACTGAGTACCTTGTACAGTGCCGTGGCTGGTCTTTCTGCGGGAGACTTGGTGCGACACAAAAGGTCCCTTATAGCGGGCAAAGGCTTGGTCTTGTTGATCTTCACTGCCTTTTTAACGGCAACTGTGGTAATATTGGCACTTTGATCCCCTCCCCCTGTTGAAGGTCTTTCGGATGAATTTTCCCCACTATTATTTTTCTTGGTTGGTGTAGATGGTCGCGAAGTTCTCGAGGCAGGAACTTTTACAGAGATAGAGGCCGTCAAACGTTTACGTGCCGCCAAGAGTGTAACTGTTGTTGCATTTGCATTCGGGTCGGGGAGGATCGAAACCACACTGCAAACATCCGAACAAGGCGTGGGTGGAGATCGGATGCTGAAGGGAGAAGATGGTGGCCGTAAATAGTTCATGGCTTCCTCTCTCACTGCTTATTTCTTTAATACACTGAGAATTTTGAAGTATTTTAACTTAATTTGGATTACGAAAAATTTACATGATTAACAACTTGGAATTTTGAAGGCGCGCTAGCTAATAATTTCATTTTTGCAGACAATAATTTCTTTTTACACTTTTAATAAATTTTATTATTATAATTATATAGTTTTAATTAGCAGTAAAGTGTGTTAGAAGGTAACTATGTATACTTACTCACCCATCCAACATTTGAATTTTTCTTTGAAGGCTCCTCACATCGGTGTCTGTTGGGGCAGGAGTATACTCGAATTTATAGTAAGGCCGATTGGAATATTTAGTAAATGTCGGACAAATTTTATCTCCTCCCACGCAACTGAAGTCGCTCTTTTCTTGATTTTCAAGCGTATCCAAAGAGTTATCCAACTGATGAACAAAATTCTGCAGGTGATTTAATGTTTTCAATGACACTGATTCGTTCTTATAATGATGGCTTTTTTTTCTTTGTTTTGTAGGCAGTTGTAGAGGAGTATTTTGACCGGAAGTAGCTGACATGGGTGCAGCACTCTTACTACGCCCCGCAACAGGTCTTTCAATGGTCACCACTGCAGATCGTCCAGCAGTCACCACTTCAGGTCGTCCAGCAGTCACCACTTCAGGTCGTCCAGCAGTCACCACTTCAGGTCGTCCAGCAGTCACCACTGCAATTCGTCCAGCATTCACCGCTGCAGATCGTCCAGCAGTAACCGCTGAAGATCTTCCAGCGGCGGTCACCACCGCTGATCTTCCTCTTTGGCCACTTTGCTGTTTTTGTCGAAGAAGGAGAAGATAAGTGTCTATGTCGACGTTTTCTGGGGGCTCCACAAGCTTTTGGAAGAATTCTTCTGCGATTTCATTAAAAGTGCTAAGTTTCTTGAGTCTCTCAACTTGGGTTACTTTTCCCGTGCTTACGTATCTGCCATAAACTATAAGGAAAGCTTGAATGGGATCCTTAAGGGATGCAGCCAACACAGGATTTACGGACTTGAGGGGATCGACAGGCTTTAATGTAGACATGAAGGAATGTGACGATAAATTTGTTGAGCTTGCACCCTCCGGTCCAACTACGGCACGCTTCACCAGATGGGCGATGGCTCTGCTGGTAATGTCCGCTGTTTTAATTATTAAAATCTTTCAAACTTTTTCATTTTAAAATCTCAATTAAGTAATTAAGCTTCTTACATTTCGCGTTGCCCTCATCCCAAATTTCATCTGACCAGGCCTTCGTGTATAGCGCATACAAATGCCAAATTTTTCTCAGGGTCCTTTCGCTGAAAGCGTCTCGTTTTCTCGACGGCTCCTGACTTGTAATCATTTCAAACTTATCTTGGATTTCGAGACAGAACTTTTTGTATGCAAACTTCTCTTTTGGAGTTAACTCGGCTCGAAGATCGCCTTCGGTCACTTTCCTGTTATAAAGAATGCTTGCTATTGCCATCGCTTTGACTCTGGAGTAATGGCCTTCATCTGTCCACGAACGAAGCAAGTCAAGATTTTTGGTCCTTTGATGATTTGTTAAGGCACTTGGTGTTATGCCTGAATAAGGATTTCCAGTACTTGCGGGACCGCTGATCACAGAATACTTACTGTGTGTTCGTCGGGGACGCCTTTTATGAGGTTTGTATATGAGGGAAGTGGAGCTCTGCGTTACTGAGCAATTTGGCTTCATACTTTCGGCATCAATTTCATTTTTATTCAGAGGACTTAATTGACTGTCACTTGCGCAAGGATGATCACAAATTGTAGTGTTGGTAAGTGATGTGGCAGAGATTTCGGAGAAGGGAGGAGAATACTTGGAGTCATTTGGAAATAGTTGTTCTAGAGGTGGAGGGGGAGGCGGATCAAACCATGATGGATGATTATGACATGATGGAAGCTGATCTATTGGTGGTAGTGGAAAGTGTTTGCGTCGCATCCTCATCTTGTTGGGGTTAAAAACTTATATACATACAAAAAAATCTTTAAAATGTAAGGCAAACAAATTAAACTATTTTAATAACATTTTTGAATTTTTATTCTTATTTTTTAATTAAAAATTAATATTTTATTTTATTTTTGACTACTGACTTCACTAAAAAAAATATTCAGGCGCCGCAGGTGTATCGATGGTCACCTCATGTGGGATGGGAAGCCATTGTTTCTGGATTTGTATGCCAGTGGGCCGCACACACAGCAATAAATTCTCTAATGAATTTGATGCATTATATCCATTCAATTAATATGCGTGCTACACAGATGTATACACTAATTGAATAATCATGTGGGTTATAACTTTTTGTTTTGATGACACGGTGCCGTTATTTCTCTCGTTGGTGGTCGTGCGACCTCAATATTGCTCCAGTTCCTGTTTTAATGTTTGAGTGTCTGTGTGGCACCCATGAACAAATAAATCATGAAGCAAAGGACGACCTGCTGGATTAATTCCAGGTGTCATCCGAGTCGGAACTTTACATGTTCTTGGGGCATTGTGATACTTGTGTATATTCAACTGTTTATAGTGTTTGTATCTTGTGAAAATGTAACAACTACTGTGGAACCGTCGAATAAAAATGATGATAATGCTACTGAGGCTGTGAAAGCTCCACCTGCAGTGGACGAAAGAAATGTGACCAGGAAGGAAGGTAAAAAGGTGGGAGCTGGTGGAGGAGTGATCGGAAATGTAAGCCGGTAAATTTCTGCATAATATTTTCATGATTAGATGATATAAATGATGGCCATGCATTTTTTTAGTATCTAGCTGGTTTAGGAAGTGAATCCTTGGCCAATAATGCAGACAAAATCAAACCGCCTCCGCAGAGCATTACTCGACGCCCTTCACCACAACAATTGAATATAGGAAGTACTTGGCACAAAAATCTTAATCTTGTTGGTGGAATAGCAAATTATGGAGGTGGAGGTGGCAATAATTTTGGAGGGAGTATTTCTGGACAAGGACTGCAAAGTGAATCAGGTGGTAGTGGGGGAGGAGGAGTTAGAAGACGACGACCCAGAACAACGCAGCCACCACTATCATCTCAATACTTGCAGCCTGATGATACAGATGACTATGATTTACCCAACCAAAGACCCCAGGGATCTCAGTTTCCACCTAAAGCAAGTGGTGGCTACAAAATTCGTCCAGCAGCACATAATAAGTTTCCTCCATCGCAAACTGTACAAAATGGAGGTGGCCTCGAATCGAATTTTCAACCCCATCCACAAACAGCTAAACCTCCACGTCCTCGTCCACAGCCTGTGGCACGGACCACGCTGCCACCACCTCGAACTGAAGAACAAAGGCTGGCTTTGCATTACCTTCAACTTTTGGAGGAAAAGGAGAAACGAGAAGGAGGACCACCTACCGATCCCCCACCACCTCCTAGGACAACAAGAAGGGCTATTCCGTTAATAATTGAAGTAGCCACCACACCAGAATATTATGATTATGACCCTGACTATCCTGACAGAGTTCCTACTACAAGCACCACAACGACGACAGTGAGACCAACGCGAAGAAGACGCATACGAACCACAACGTTGTCGTCCCAGTATTTCGAACAACCTGGATACTATCCACCTACTCCCCAAAAGCCAGCATATAATCCTTATTTGCCCCCGCCTCAAGCACCACCTCCATATAATCCACCTAAACGGCCAGCATATGCTCCGTCCCCAAAACCTGCGGTGAAACCTCAGCAAAAGCTTCCTTTTATTCCCCCTCAACAGTCTCCAAATGCCCCACCCCTGACTCCAGAGCAATTTTTGGCTCTTCAGAAGTATCAGCAACTGAAGCAGCAGCAGAACCAAAACTACGCTCCACCTCCTCAACCTCAAAATCAACATCCAGGGTTTGTCCCACCTCCTGCTCCCCAACAACCAGGGTTTGTCCCACCTCCTGCTCCCCAACAATCAGCAAATATTCAATCTTACGCTCCCCAACAACCAGGATTTAATCCACCTCCAGCTCCTCAGCAAGCAGCAAATGTTCCACCTTACGCTCCCCAACAAGCGGTAAATGCTCCGCCTTACGCTCCCCAACAACCGGTAAATGCTCCCCCTTATGCTCCTCAACAACCAGGGTTTGCTCCAGCTCCTCAGCAAGCAGCAAATGCTCCGCCTTACGCTCCCCAACAACCGATAAATGCTCCACCTTATGCTCCCCAACAACCGATAAATGCTCCACCTTATGCTCCCCAACAACCGATAAATGCTCCACCTTATGCTCCCCAACAACCGATAAATGCTCCACCTTATGCTCCGCAACAACCAGGGTTTGCTCCTGCTCCTCAACAAGCGGTAAATGCTCCGAATTACGCTCCAAAACAACCAGGGTTTGCTCCGGCTCCTCAGCAAGCAGCAAATGCTCCGCCTTACGCTCCCCAACAAGCAGGGTTTGCTCCTGCTCCTCAACAAGCGGTAAATGCTCCGAATTACGCACCACCACAAACTGGGTTTGCTCAAGCTATTCAACAAACGGTAAATGCTCCGAATTACGCTCCCCAACATCCAGGGTTTGCTCCAGCGTCTCAACAAGCAGTAAATTCTCCATCTTACGCTTCACAACAATCAGGATTTGCTCCACCTTTAGCTTCACAACAAGCAGTAAATTCTCCGGCTTACGCTCCCCAGCAACCAGCCTATGTTCCACCTCCTGCTCAACAGCAAACAGCCAATGTATCACCTTTGGCCACACAACAACAGTCGTCATATGTTCCACCTCCTGTCACTAAACAGCCCGTAAATGTTCCGCCTTCTGTTTCACAGCAAATTGTAAATGTTTCCACCCCACCACCCAAACCACCAGCTCATGTCCCAGCTTCTGTCCCTCTACAATCTTTACACGCTCTACCTTCTACTCCCCCACAGCCTGCAATTCTTCCACCACCTGCTCCTCAGCAACCTGCATACGCCCCTCCTTCGGCTCCTCATCTCGCTCCCCAACAACCCGCATATGCCCCACCTTCGGCTCCTCATCTCGCTCCCCATCAACCCGCATATATTCCTCGCCCGGTACCACCTCAACAACAAGCACCTCCATACGTTCCACAAGCGCAACGCCCAACATATCAAGTTCCACCTGTGCAGCAACAACAATCAATCTACCCGGCCAATAATATTGGTTTTCCAGCTTTGCCACCGAAAACTTCTTCACTCTCAGAAGATTATGACTACTTTGACACTGCGATAGCTGTACCAACCACACCCTCACCGACCAGCTTTGTCACACCATATCCAGACCTAAACAATCCTCAATATATCCAACATTTACGACTTCTTATTGCTCTACAACGTCTTCGAGAACAAAATCGGACTCTTGGAGAATACGACACCTCGACCGAAGATCCTTACTTTACTGGGCCCCGACTTT
>JAQFZG010000343.1:0-36366 GCA_034695465.1 Entomobrya nicoleti | reverse complement strand
TCAGTTTCGAGTGCAATTTTCTTCAGTTTTCTACCTTTTAAATGTTTCTTGACTTGTTCCCTGGGTTGACTTGTAACAAATATGGATTTAACTTGCTTGCATTTTTCGTAATTAAATCGGGCTGTCAATTTGTTTTCACAGTTGATCACGAGAAGTGGAGTTTTAAAGTTTAACGTTTCTTGGGAAGATACTAGCCTATCAAACAAGGACAGGCTAAGGACAGCACATCGAGTAACACTTTTAATTCTTTCACATGTGATTCTACAGTTATCTGAGCTAAGCACCAGTGTATTTTTACGGATCTCTTTAAGAAACCGATTCAGAAATGGGATTGGTTCGATAAATCGAAATGGTCTACCGGGTTTATTTAACGTTGTTGAAATAATTGGTTCGAGAGGCTCGTGTAATATTTGAAGCACACCAGATTGTTTCGTTTCTTGGAGGGCATGAATAAGCACATCGTACCCGTTTGATCTTGTTTGTAGTATGTCGTAAAATCTTTTGGATTTGTCATGAGATACATTTAATGCCTGAGAAAGAAAAGTTTATTTTAATATTTTACTCTGATAAAATTTAGTGCATAAAAAGCACTAGCTATTATTATATAAATGACATACCTCAATAATTTGTATATCAGCTTGTGAAAAAACCTTCCGGGATAAAAATATTGTCAAGAATGGTCCCGAGCATAAAGTACGTTCTGTGAGCTGATGAAGATTGCTTATGACTTTGTCTCTATGTACGCGATCCATTTTTAAAGAATTTGAGGTGTCAAATTTTCCTAAAATTTTAAAGATATTAAGCTACTATGACGTTTTCTATGATTATGACAATTGGTGGACTATAATTGTTAACAGATAAGTAGAAGCGTGTTTTATTCTTGAGAAATTTTACGAGGTAAGACTTGTAAGACATGAGCTTAACTCGGCTTGCAGTTTGCTAATAATGCAAATGCAATATTGCATCGAAGTATGGTAACGTTTATCGCAAGTCACAACCCGAATAATCTAATTATCATTATTAGCCTTACATGGAAAAGTTAAGTGTCGACAACGGCTTGAATGACCGATGATCCAACTTGTCAACTGTTTTTGACACTTTTTGTGAAAAAACAACATTGTAAAGTGGCTAAAACAAATCAGAATTTGATAATTTTATGTTCGAAAGATTGAATGTATATTTATTCGTTCAGGGAATTCAGTTCGAGGGTGATGTAATCATGAATGTTCCAAATAGTCAGCAAGCAGATGTGGAAAAGTAATTAGGCAAGTAAATCTTAAAAGGTGAACTCAATTTTATATTTAAAACTTCTTCCTGTATTATTATGACAACGTGTGCTTAGAAAATT
Organism: Entomobrya nicoleti; assembly: GCA_034695465.1. NCBI lineage: Eukaryota > Metazoa > Arthropoda > Collembola > Entomobryomorpha > Entomobryidae > Entomobrya > Entomobrya nicoleti. The sequence continues at coordinate 35,018 of JAQFZG010000343.1, read as the reverse complement.
AACTTCTACTGATTAAAGCAATAAACATAAATATTTACCTTAATTACATTATATGCTGCCTTATATTAACACTTGATGGACAGACCCCACCAAGTGTTCATATAAGGTATTTAACTTCAATTACCAAAGAATTCCAGAACATGCGAGGTCAATGGTAAAAAAAGTCGTTTGAGTATAATATTAGTCATTGGCATTCGATAACAGTTCAGTACGAAAACTAAGTGTTTTCTACCATGAATAAAACAGTGTTAACTCACTTGTCTATCAAAACATTTCATTGTCTTTAAACTTGTCGCTCATGTGTGGTAATATACTGAACTTGAAAATGAACAACACTAATTTAAATATGAGACATCTCTTGACAACTACCAAATTAAAGTAATCTCGTCTACATTATAATTGATAGATTACTATTTTATGAAGTCACTTTCATAAAATGTGTGACAATGAGTCAATGATAACTCAATGAAGTTTGTCTGCAATCTTTATTTAATCTACATGACTGTTGCAATCAAAACGTTTGCTCAATGCAAAAAAACAATGCACTACACAGCGATGCTAATAACTGCAGAACACACAAAGCTTATCGTGGTAAACCTTGAACTTGAAAGTTCAAATATATATAAATATATGTAGCTATTGGAACGTAGAGGGTAAATTAATATACATTCATGTTTTATAAGTAATGTACTAAACATTTTTGTGTATCGTTTGTAGTTCTCTTGTACATTTCATATCTGTGAATAAACGAATTTACGCTACAAACATCCAACCGCTAGGTTTACGGATAACCGTAATATCATTGAACTGCAAAAGTCTTATCTAAACAGCTACATTATGTGTGATCGGTTTCAAGTTTGTAGACTGCTCTTTTTGATTTCGTAGTTACACTCAACGTTCTGGTTTGCTTCGAAACTCCATCTATTGCTTTTTAACGAATTTCTTTACTTAATGTAACCTTTTCTTGAATCGTTACTACTCTGTAATTTATAATTGCTCTCTACTTATTGATAGATTTAAACATAAATCAAGATATCCTAATGTTTTCAAAGTTGTATAGGTCGTTTAACTTACCACTACTATTTATTATATCATAATTACATTCGCTATTTTTTAAGTTCACACAACTTATAACGAAATAAGTTTAACCAAATTAAATTTTTCGTAAATAAATGTAGTGATAAAAGCAGTAAACTTCATGATAAGCCAAGAACTTTAGATTTGCCATTTAAAGATAATTTATTTTTAGCAATGTTAGTTGAATCATATTAACGTGTAATTACATAATTTACTTTATTTTTACAGTATATTTAGGTTGCATTTTATGCAAAGTCAATGTTTTAAGTATATTGAAAAAGGAGGTCGTGTTTAATACAATTGAGTTTGCTGTGATTGATGCGTTAATGTTATAGCGTTTTCATGCATGATTATACATTACGTAAAGTAAAACTAAAATCTTAACACGGTTAAAAAATGGCAGTATAAAAATAATTTTACCGAAATAGTTTGACATTTCGTTATAGAGGGTAACCATATAAATTTATGACAGGTGAAAAATTAACCAGTAATGTAAATTTTATTATCGATCCGCTTCTTTTTCAATATTACATACATGCATGGTATTTTATGAGCCTTTTAATCTGTCATTGTTCTCGAAAATGTATTGCACAATTTTTTCTCTTTGATGGTGAGCCAATATTTGTGCATACATTAGCAAATTGGCAAAAGTTGTATTGACAGCCGAATTCAATGAGATTATGAAATATTCGACTTGCATTAAAATATGCTTAGACTTGTCTTTCGCATAGTTAGAGTAGTATATAAAAAACTCGCAACAACTGTCGTATATAGTTTCAGAACTGTCCCGATCACATTTTCGATGGATCAAGCAAGTCGTAATTCAGAATCTATCGACCTAAGATTTCCACGAAAAGGCTTCGTAGTGACACCAAAGCTAGTCGTTTCCTTTCTTATAATTTTTGTTGCTAGTGTGACCGGAGCAGCTGTTATTGCGCATTATGTTACCAAATATTATTTAGAAAACGTTACTAGTTGTGTCACTGTAACAAATGAGTCCATACCAACCACCGACACAAAAGAACAGAAACCCGAAGCTATAGATGTACGACTACCACCAAGTGTAAAGCCAATATATTACAAACTTGAATTGATTCCTTATGTCGAAATAGCCCATAACTTTACTCTCAAAGGAAAAGTGTGGATTGACATTCAAGTTCAATTAGTCACAGATGTTATTACGCTTCATATTCAAAATATAACGATAAAGGAAGAAACTGTGACACTTGTACAAATCGACAAGCCAGAAGTAGAAGCGCCATCTAGTGGATATATAAATTCTTTGAAAATAAACAGCCATGCCTACGATTTGGAAAGAGATTTTTACAAAATAACTTTATCGGAGGACCTTGTTCCTGGAAAGTTTTACAGAATTTATATAGAATATACTGGAGTCCTAGATAATGGCTTAGATGGCTTTTACAGAAGCTCGTATCTAGATAAAATTAAGAACGAAATAAAATTTATTGCAGTAACTCAGTTTGAAGCCACCATGGCTCGAAAATCGTTTCCATGCTTTGATGAGCCTGCCTTTAAGGCTCGATTTGAAGTGAGTATTGCAAGGAGAACTAATATGAGTTCAGTATCAAATATGAATATAGTTAAAAGTGAACCCATTTCGGATATGCCTGGTTGGGAATGGGACCGCTACGCAAAATCAGTGCCTATGTCAACTTACCTTGTAGCATTTTTGGTTTCTGATTTTGTAAACGTAAGTACCACAGTACCGGAAACTGATGTGCCGTTTAGAGTTTGGGTTAGAAATGATATGGTGGAACAAACAGAATATGCAAAAACTGTGGGGCCAAAGTTATTGAGATATTTTGAAAAGTATTTTGGAATTGAGTTTCCTTTGCCAAAAATTGATTTGGTTGGGATTCCAGATTTTAGCGCGGGGGCAATGGAGAACTGGGGATTGATTACATTTAGGTGAAATATATATATCTTATAACTCATATTATAATATTATTCTTTTCAATATGTAAATATATATATAAATAAATTTCTGGTGAACATAAAGGGAGTCGTCTCTGTTATGCGATAAGAATAATACACCTGCATCTCTAAAAGTTTCAATCGCTATTACGGTAATTCATAAATTTACACACTTTCGTTTGAAACATTTTGTAACGTATTTAAATAAAGTATTATACTTTTTTTAGATTGCGCATGAACTTGCCCATCAATGGTAACAAAAACTATAACACAATTGTTTCACACTTAATTGCAATTTAAAAAATTATAAGAATTACTCATTATATTTTAGGTTTGGAAATCTGGTTACTCCAAAATGGTGGAACGATTTGTGGCTCAACGAAGGTTTTGCTGCTTATCTTGAGTTTGTTGGCGCAGACTATGTAGGTTTTATTTAAAGATACTCTAAATTGCTAATAAGTTAATGATAATTACCTGTAGTTTGATTTATTTGTGTAGATACACCCGAATTGTAGTTTTGTCGACTATTTCACCCTTACAAGAATACAAAGTGCACTGAAACTAGATGCATTAGAAAACTCTCATCCAATTTCTGTTGCAGTGAATAATCCCACTGAAATTACCCAACTATTCGATAAAATTTCTTATTCAAAGGGTGCCACAATATTACGAATGATGGCCCATTTCTTGACCGAGTCGTCTCTAAGAAAAGGACTACGAAATTATCTTAAGAAGTATTCATATGCATCTGCAGAGCAAGATGACTTATGGGAATCACTTACAGAACAAGCTCATCAAGATAAAACTTTAGATGAAAAAATTACAGTAGCTGAAGTTATGAATACTTGGACATTGAAAAAAGGTTATCCTGTTATTGAAATCATGAGAAATTATCAAGAAGAGGTCGCGGTTTTTAAACAATTTAAGTTCCAAATCGCAAATAATCATAGTTTAAAGACAAGTTTAAATTACGGGTGGTGGGTTCCTATAAGCTATGCCTCAACATCAAAGAATACTATTTTTTTAAACACGAAGCCCGAATTCTGGTTGAGTAAAGATCAAAAGTCTTTAGTAGCCAATATCGACTGCAATGCTACAAGTTGGCTTATAGTAAACGTTCAGCAAACTGGATTCTATCGCGTTAACTACGATCTTCGAAATTGGGAAATGATAAGAAATCAACTTATTACAAATCCTGAAGTTATTCCGAAACTCAACAGAGTACAAATTATAGAAGACGTTTTAAATCTTCCAAGAGCTGGTCTACTAGACTATAAAGTTGCTTTAAATATAGTGAAATATTTGAAGGAAAATGAAAACGAGTATTTGCCATGGCTTACATTTCTTAGTAATATGGATTATCTGAGAGATATGTTGGCAAAGTCATCGGCGTGGGATATGTTTCAGGTATTTTTGAGAGATTTGATTGATAAGCAGTACAAAAGAGTAGGATTTACAAAGAAACCGGGAGAAGAGGACTCCATTTGGATTGGAATTTATCGAAATTCGATAATCAAATGGGCTTGTAGTATGGGAAACGAAGATTGTATTCAAAAAGCGACTCAGTTATTTAACGGTTGGATGGGAAATCGGGATCCGGAGCAGAATAATCCGTAAATATTTAGTTTACTCGTACAAATTAAAAGAATGTATTCAAATAAAATGGTATTTTGGTTTATTTTTGTAGAATCCCTGCTGACATTAGAATAAGCGTTTATTGTGAAGCTATTAAACACGGACACCGAAAAGAATGGAACTTTCTTTGGGAACGTTACCTCAAAACGAGCAATGCAGGGGAACGTAAAATTATAATAAAGAGTTTAGCCTGTTCCCAGGATCCGTGGATATTAAATAGATATTTGGATTGGGCGATTTCGGAAGGATCTGGAATGAGGAAGCATGATGGAGCAGAGGCTTTAAGAGCGGCATCTATCGAAGAAGTAGGGAATTATGTTGTATTTAACTTTATTCAAGATAGGTGGATGGACTATCAGAAATAGTAAGTACGCAGTATTTGGATATGTAATGCGATCATTACAGTTTCGAGAGTAGGCCATTTAACATGTTGTTTTGAAAACGTTTAGTTTTCAAGGAGGTGCTCCTGGAATGTTTGACTTAATGAACCATCTTCCAAAAAAGCTTAACACATTTGACGAACTACATAAGGCAAGCGACATTTTGTTTATTCATTAAAGTGATAAATGATTTGTGACGTAATTGAATTTTGTATGGGTTGGTTTAGCTTGAAAAGTTAAGACATAATTATAAGGACAACCTTGGAAGTACCAAGAGAATGGTGGATCAAGCTGTTGAAATTACACAAACCAATTTGTATTGGATGGAGCAGCATTTTGATACTTTGAACAATTGGTTGAAGGAATACAATTTGGTTAATTTGACTGTCAACTAGGCCAAGATATTTAGTTGGTTAAAAATGTATAAATATATTACAATAAACGAATGATACATAGCAAGGCTTATTTTAAAACAATGAATACTTTATTAGATTTTTTCATTTAAATGTTTCATATAAATATAAATATTAATTGGATATCAATGGTATTCAAATAAAAAACTTCAGTGAACAAATTCCATGAAAATACAATTATAAAATTTTACGTTGTAGAAGTAAGCTAAACATATATTTTAAACTAGTTGCAGTGCCTGCTGAATAAGCCACAATTGTTTAATTAGTCATGGAGGTTAAAAGTTTGTTATAAATATTAGGGAATTACTAGCAACACTGCATTAGTAATATTAGTATTCATTACAGTTATAAAAACATTCACGGCATCTTTGCATATAGCAAAATAACTACCACATGAAACCTGCAAATCTTTTTGTGCTCTCCATTTGGTCGTATAATAGTACGTACCCTTTGATCTTGTGTATCCAAAATATTGACTGTGTTTTTTTCTTAGCAATTGTGCACTATAAATCCTTATGTACAAAGCTACCTTTAAAACACAGATACTAAATCCCAATGCACAGATAAATGTTACACTGGCTCCAGCAATAATGAATGGGGGTAAAATATGAACACAGTTAATAGTTAGCCAAGAAAACGTTGTTAAAATACTTTGTTCGAGAACCAGTAGTATACTTAGTAGATCCGAAATAAGTTTTTCAGTAATGTATGCAAATGTTTGACATCTTATAAAATATTTTAACAGCGCAGATTCCCTAAGGCCACTAATATTATTTAAAGTTTGTGCATGATTTCTCAAATGAATTAGTAGTGCAGAAAAAAAGATGCCGTTAACAAATATGAACTTTAAAATGACGATACCAAATAAAGTAAACATCAGAATTGATGGTATTACGACTAAAACATGCTGTAACGTTGTCAAGTTTTGGAGATGCGGAAGTAGCAATTCTTGAGCTACAATAAAGAATGGATTAAGATTTAAGAACTGCAGGACAAATGGCGTTGGCGGAAAAAACACAACAAATGATAAAATAACCCAAAGCATAATAACTCCAACAACGTCGAAATCCGATCTGGTGAGAGGAATTCCTATGAAAGCGAAACGTATAACTTTAGATTTACGTAATATGAACTCATATCATTATTTGATGAAGTTACTCACCTAAATGTAGGCCATGTTGAATAAAGCGACTAGTTCGAACAAGGAGTCTTCTATGTTTGATAAATGTGACCCAAGTTATTAGTCCCAAAATAGAGTATAAGAAACACAGTAGCAGTATTGCTGTCTGTAGAATATTTATATGTATACTGTCGGGAGAATACAACAGTTTTGTAAGCACTATTAACGTTCCTCCAAATAAAGGTAAGAGATTAAATAGAACAAAGAAGATTGTTGGGTGGAATATTCTTTTACAAGAAGATGGAAACACTTGAAAAGTAAAATTTCCATTGTTATCAATCGTAATATCAGCAAACTTTACTGGGATTAAGCCGAAGGTCCACTTATAAATTCGATAGGCTTTTAGTAATATTGGGGTGATTGCAGATTCACTGTCCATCTTAAAAGCTTTATTTATAGAATGTTCAAAAAAGTTGGTATTTATAAAATTTGGAACTATAAGAATTAACTTCTTTAAAGTGAAATTCAAAAATTATAACATTCTTTTCTTATTGTTAGATAAATGCGTTGAAATGCCTTCTAGTAGGCTAAGATGAATTCGTCAGCAAAGCAGACCATCATTCTATTCACGAAAAAACCTCATTCTAAAACTTCAGGTCAGGTAAATTCTCAAATTGTCAAATCAAATAATTTAATTTGCGAAAATAATAGGTTAGCGCTGAATGTAATATTTGTAACTGCAAAATTAATATTGTTTTTTAGGAATAAGCCACATTCTCTTTGTTGAGTGTATGTTTTAACAGTTTAACTCGCAATATGGAATAGCAAAATAGATCGAATTGTAAAACCTAAATATTTTCATCAGCATTGTGAATATTGTAAAACTCCTGAAATTAAACTAGTGTGTGATACCAGGCCTCCAATATTACTGCGGAGAACTTTAAGTGAATCAATTCAAGTTTTATCATGAGTTAGAGAACGTTTGGTTTAAAGCACTCATATGGCTTAGCAGACATTGGCCTTAGCAAGAACATCTAAAACCAATTTTGATTTTAGTATGTCGAACATTTTGTTGGGCTCAACTATAACAAAAGGTATTATGTCTAATATAAGCTATTGTAATTGCATTTAACATGCAGGAAAATTCAGTTATAAATATTGGAGCAACCATCTAATTGCCAAAAAAGGCTTTAAATTCAAAGCTAGTAAAAATAATTGTGCAAGCATAAAAACATGACCCAATTAATTGGACGCAAGAAAATTTTAAAAAAATGATTTAATTTAAATTATGTAGTTTCATGTATATGTTTGCCAATGAAGCTGATGGTTTGGCCTGTCTTTACAAAACTCCCGAGTTTTTTGTTTCATAACAACGTACGCATTTAACACTCAAGTATCATATATCAATGCTAGTTCCTTTACAAAGCTATGCATATTCATTGAATGGTCAAAACGGGTCGGTATAATAGAGTCGAAAAGGTCTTAGTGAATAACCATATTAGAAGAATTTTATTTGTAGAAATTTAATAGTCGACCTAAAAGCTATTGTCGAAATTTTAGTAACGAAAGTGGTTTAGTAGAACTTTTTTAGAAGAAATCAATTTAGTCGACATTCATTTTGTAGACTTTTATTAATCGAATTTAGTCGGAAATAGTCGAATTTCATTTTTTCAGCAGTATTAAGCCTAATCGAACCTAACTATACTAAACACAACCCAACTATCCCCTCAGTATTTAACCGAACCTAACCTAACCTAAATAAACACAACCCAGCACTTCCATCAGTACTAAACCGAAAATAACCTAGCCTGACTAAACACAACCCACGATGAGAAGTAAGTTAGTAAGCCTATCGCATGTCAGTGATGGCATTAAGGAATACTACTATACAAGTTTCTGGGCGACTAAAAAAAATCGACAACATCCTTGGTCGACTGTTAAATGTCGACTAAAAAGATTCCACTAAATAGCAGTCGTCTACAAAAAATTCGACAACAAAAAAAAGTTCGACTAACTAAATTCGATTCCATAAAATCGTTTAAGACGAAAATATACTAACTAGTTGTCGACTCTATTATTGCGTCCCGGTCAAAACAATACCGAAATGTATTATTAGCATTAGAACTCGGAGTCATCAAATGATTTAGTATTATTTATTTCTGTAAACTATTGAGGAGTTTGTCTTAACCAAATAAAATTTATAATGTTAACTTACATAGTTTCAAAATGTCCCAATAAGAAATAAGATTTGCTCAACTAAATTATAGTTTACTTGAAAAGGGTAAACAGAAATTGGAATTAATAAAACATGTCTCAAAATCTATTGAAGTTTAATAATATTCAGCTGTCACATTTCGAGATTATTTGAAATTATGTAAATAATCTATGAGTGCTAGTCAGGTCCTTTGCACCATTATAGTATACTAGTTAGCATAAGTTGGCTAGCAAAGCATATACACATACATTTTTACTTTATGAGCAGCATATTTATAGTGATATTATTAGCAACGTTTATTGTATTTATTGGAGTGAGACGATCGATGAAGTTGTCGCTCCCAAATTGCTGCTTTACCGTCCAACAGCTTTTGTAAAACCTTCTCATGAGCCACTTCTCCCTTCTTGTACCAAGGCCCTCAATTGTCCCCTTAAGTTTGCTAAGTATACACTGAGAACGATCATGCAACGAACCCATTTGAGTTAAAAAAGTTAAAATGGAAATGGTAACCATCATGGCATTTGATCCAAAGAAAATCAAAGTAGGGAGATTCCTTTGTGGTTGTTTTAACATCATTATTGAAATTGTTGAGTCAATCGATTGTAGTAAAGTGGCAACTACCAGTAATTTGATTAATAACCAGCTGTTCATCACATCATTCATAAGAATGGACAGTATTTGAATTTTCCGGTACATCCGTGGTGTTTCCAATGCATCCTTTTGTTGTTTTTGAACTACTGACTTTTGTAAGAATCTGAAAAAAACAAAATTGTGTTGAATTAATTCGTATGCAAGATTTTAAGACTAATGGGTTTTTAAACTTACAATTCAATAGCTTGGCGCATCGTGATCACACACATCAAGTATAACACAATACAAAGTAGAAATGTAGCGTTGTGGTAACAAAACACCCACATCCAAACGTTGAACCCTTTTAATAGAAGATTAATGAGTAAACTAAACATTATATTAGTCTGGATGCCTTGGTGGCATTCGGGAAGTAACCAGTAGCCAACAAATGATGGTTTGCAGCTATTAAACCAGTGAAGAACAATTGGATAAGCTAACGGAAATGTGTAGCCACTCATTCGCAATAAATGGATTATTAGCAAAATAGATTTGTCCGTTTTATCGGTAACTTTGTGTACGAAATGCCTTCTTTGAAAGTCTATAAGACTGTTAATGTAACAACAAATTGCTTCTGATTTGTTATTGCAACATTGTAGGGTTATGTGAGACGCTAAAACAAAGCATAAGCCTTGCCAGTACAGAAAGAAATCACTACGAGAGATTTCTAAATGACTGATGCCAACTTTGGCTTGAAATGTTGGGGAAATTTGGATACCAAACAGTAATATAGCTATAATATGCAAAAATAGGAAACGACGTCTTCTGCGTCTTTGAATTGGGGACTCTTTTGAAGTTAGTTTTCCAGATGAGTTGTTCCAACTAATTTTTGTGGCGTCAAAGGTCTCGTTTGCTTTAAGGACTTGAACAAACAATCGAAAGTTTTGAATAATCATAATTGAAAATGTATATTTTGATTTATCGTGAAGACGTGTTGTGGGCTCGACGGGTAAAGTATTAGTAATATTTCCGTTGACAGGTTGACTTAAAATATGGCTTAAGTCGAAAATGAGATTAATAAATTTGACTGTCAAAAATATATGTTCGACTACACCGTTGTAAGTCGGTTTTAAAGATAATACGTCTTTGAGACAGAACCCTGTCAAATATTAAAGATTGACATTTAAAATCGTCTTGATGGTAATACTTGATATGTTAAGTTAAGACAACAAAACTACTGAATAAGTTAGCAATAATGATTAGGTTTCAATTTACTTTTGGTTTAAGTAAATAATAACAATCGCATATGCTTGTTTTTGTTAGTTTAAAAGCATTTTAGTATGCCTAAAATAACTTGTTTTTCTCAGAAAATTCCTTTGCAATATGGGCTCTTGTGATTGAAGTATAACATTATCACAAACTTGAATAATTAAAGTTTGCATTGAATGTATCCATGCTTGGAAATGTAGAAAATCTTAAATAAATAGTGAATTAATTTCGGTGAGACAATTTATGCTTCAATTTTCTTAGTATTCCTAATACATATACAAAACTGTAAGACAGTTTATAGAAAATTATTAAGTTTGCTTGCTAATAGCAAACATTACAAAACTTGATAAAAATTGTTGATATAAATAATAAAACAATTGTCGGGTATATGTCATGCCAGACACGGAACAACAAACATAAACGTTATCACTTGCAAATTTAGCTTTCTGACTGATGTGGAGTATCCTAAATCTATAGTCTATTTGACTACTAACTATAGTTGTTTTTAAGCTAGACGTTCGACTTAATTATTTTATTTATGAAAACAAACACAATTTTAACATTATCTGGTATTATACTGACATAAATACACACTTACCTAAAACTGACGATTAGTCTTGACTTAAGTTGTGTTTCCAATAAATATTTGTTAAAATAAAGACAGATGTTCAAAACTGTAATTAAACACAGTATTTATTATAGCATCCCGACTTCTCAAACACGGAATGATATATCAGATCTTTCTCTTAAAAACAACTTATGAAAGCCAAATTATTTCGGGACATTGTCGAGCAAAAATTATGTAACTTCAATCAGTTATCTAGCAAAATAAATATAAATAACTGTGAGGCAATTCCACCAAAGTCAGTAAATATATATTTGAATAAATAGGATAAAATTCGAAACATAAGCAAAACTATAGTCATGAACTACTAAATTTGGAATTCATCTACATCACGCTTAAAAGCCAATTTATTTAAGAAATCTACAATTGAGAATATATCGTTCCTTTTAAGAGGTCCTGGAAAGTAATGGAAAATTACAGTGGCATACTTTGACGTGTCTGAAAAGGTTTTTAGTTTCTGAAGAAACCGCAAATAAGCAATCAGTTTTTATAAGCTATTGAGTTAACAAGGTTTTAAAAATATTTCAAAGTAAATACCTAAAAAAGAATCAGCAAAAAAGCTATCAGGCCTACGAATTGCTTTTTGAAAGGCAGGATGTTAAAATAAATTGGTTTTCGAATTTAAACTCAATATTTGGTAATATACGTATCTTACGGTTTACATGGGCTCATGTCTACTGCGATATCAGCTTGACATTACAAGCAAAACATATTTATTTAATTCGGTTCAATAACATGTTTGTGTCAAAGTAGATATACCTACATCAAATGTAAAATAAATTTAGCAAACGGAATTGCTTGCTGTGAAAGTTTACACAATACTTTGCCAGAAATTTAAGAATATTTCGTTTACTTAAAGTTGGATTCTTAAAAATTGTCAAGAACCAAAAACTATAAGTTTTAAACTAACAATTTATCTTAAAAGCTAGCTTAATGGAGTACGTCAGTTTCTAAAAGCTTAAAAATAATTTGACCTGGAATTGTATATTCAAGCAATATGGATCTTTATACTTTTTCTAGGTTTATTTTGCCTTTACAATTATTCTTTCTACTGCAATATTGTGAGGCAACAAATTTATTTTCTTTAAACACCGATTGCTTTATCCAGTCCATAACATCATCACTAAGCAAAACCAATAAAAGCCACACCAAATTCGTAGAAAACACCAACAACAAATTTATACCAACTGGATTACTCGAAGGAAATGATCCATTAACATGGCTTCATTACGAAAATCATCTGTACGATTTTCGTATACGATATTCAGAGACATCAAACAAAAACCTGACAATAAATTTACACTACAAATCCTTTCGATTTTCTAAAATGCAACACAGATCACCATGCTTAATCATTATTTTGTACACTGCAGGCAAAAATGAAACCTTTCAAGCAATTAGTAACTCAGGCTATGGAACAAGTGATACTGCCATAGCATTTCAGTACACTAATCCCGTATCCACGGTTTCCATAATTAATCAGTTTGTAACGAGTGATTCATACAGCCCAGTACAGTTTACGTTGCCCCTCTTCTTTTTCTGTAATTGCCCAGATGACAACGTAATAAAACTTTTTACCGCAAGCAGTGGTCTCATCAAAGTTGACAAAGTGTCTAAAACTTTAAACGATTTCCGACTTGTTGCCAATTTGGCGAGAAAATCCTGCCAAAACGAATGGTGTCACATTTTGGCAGAGCGACATACCTGGTTGTATCACCCAACAAGATGCCCACGAACATCTGATAGTATTTGGAATCGACGTTTATTTTACAATACTTTATACGAGTGCCTACCAAAGGAAGAAATAGTTTTGGGAATTTTGCTCCCTTACTTAAACCTAAGTGTATACTATTTTCCTCTACAAAATTCGGAAAAGTACAGATCATCTTGGCTTTTGAATACTCACACCGCCGAGAGTTGGACACCAAGTGGGGATCCTAATTATTTCGCAGAGGCAAAGAACATAACCAGTTTTGGAACTACGGCTGATATATACATAACTGCATATTTTTCTATTAAGGATGTGTCCAACTTTGACTTTGCCATGATTACAGTAATACAGCCATCGGCGTGGATTTGCATAATTGCACTAGTTTTGGTAGTATGGTTTGTATATAAAAGCATATGGTTTGGATTGGACTTACTTTGGCTCTTGTTTGGCTTAAGTTGCAAGTTGGAACATATGAGACGTATTGGAGCGGTTTGCTATCTGACAATTACTGTCATTTCATTAATTTATAGTTCCAACTTGACTAGTGACTTAATGACAATTTCAGAGTTTCCAAGTTTGCAAGAATTACTGGAAACAGGATACAAACTTGTGATAATGAACGGCGTAAACCACAATCAGATACCTGAGGCGACAAATAAAGATATTGTGATTGGGTTACTTTATAAAGTAGGAAATCTTTCGGTAGTACCATCTGGAAAGCCTCTAAACGAACTTGTGTATAAGCAGGACTGGCCACTAGAGAGTGCGGTGGATTTTGTTGAAAAATCCGTTTCTTTGAAATTTGCCTCTCAGTTTAACAAATTGAGAAACTTGTGTCCATCGAGGAAATCCTTTATATTGTCGAAATACGTGTGTATTAGCTACCCATTGAACAATTTCGGAAATGCTTATTCCTTTGTAACGTTACGGTATACAGGATACTTTGCTGAGCGGTTTCATATTTTGTGGAGTAGCTGGTTACAAGCTGGATTGGAATATCATGTATACAGTTTTGAGGGTCAAGCATACCGAAATGTGATTTACAAAAGTTTAGATGCCACGCCCATAGAGGGATACATCATGCCCGATAGGTTGAGTCTTTACAGTTTGCCAGGATTGTATATTAAAGCAATGTTGACATTTCAGGGGATTCTTTTCATGGTAAAAATTTTCTACCTAAGGCATGGGTTGTGGCAGGACGTGAAAAGTTTGATTCGGACTCCAGTTGGTACAATAGAGAGTAAACGATATAATATTGTATGGGAAAAATTATCCTTGTTCGTGACTTACATAAGACAAAAGCAAATAAATAGGTCAATGCGTAGATTTCATTTAATGATTTCTTGGCTTTTCAATAAATGATTTCAGCCAATACACAATCAATCAGCATAAATGAATGTGTTTTAGTGACATTGTGTAACTTAAAAACTAATTCTAAATAATTAGTTGTAGAAGCTGTTAATGTAATATCATACTGATTTAATTATGTTTTTGGCCAAAGTTACGCTCCAAAACTTACTGTACTGAAATAGATTTAAAAGTACACTTAAAACCAAAACCAGGTTTGGAAAGCGTGAAAAAAGTTCAAACTCTTTGCTTAGATTTGAACAATATAAATATATAAGCTAATCCACAAAATTATATTGTGTTACATAAATATGGTATCTTAGCTTATTTAACAAAAGAGCTATTTAATTTTAAGGCATTAGTCTTACTTGCACATAAAATACTGAGAAAAAGATTTTGCACAAGATTTTTGATTTACAATGTTTTATACCACATTGTTTAATAGCAATGAAATTCTTGGAAATAAACTGGTTCTGAAATACTTTAAACAAGAAGCTCTATAACAATCAGGGTATATACTCTACATTTTTATTTATTATTTATGGCTACACATCAAGTTAAATTTGTTTTATATTAATTATATCATAGTAAAATGACATTACAAAAAATAGTTATAATAACCTTTACGTTAACAACGTTCTTTTATTTATCAAACGGCCTAGCTGGAGGTCACTTTACAAAATTGGGAGAAGCCCCATACCACGTTCAAGTTCGTTACAACGACATATACGCTTGTGGAGGAGCTTTAGTATTAGCAGATAGTGGACATCATGTAGTAATAACCTCTGGAAAGTGTGTAACTGAATCAACAAGAAATAAACTTCGAGATCCCCAATTCATGACTGTAATCGGAGGTCGCATAAAACTCAATCAGGCACATGGATACGAACAAACCCGTCAAGTAACTCAACTGGAAAGACATCCCAATTGGGAACGAGGAGGTAACGGGATCCTGAAAAACGATTTAGCCATTTTGATCCTTTCATCAAATTTTGAGGAGAACCAAATAGTTCAGACGATACCACTCACTTTACATCGAAACAAAAATCCACTTGGATATCTAATAATTACTGGATGGGGTCAACAGAAGCCAAAGGACCAGCATCCGTCAGAAATTTTGAAAATTGCACAGATCGAATCAGTTTTCAATAGCGACTGTAATGATGCTTATGGTTGGACAGATTGGGGCAGAATTGTTCCTAATGAAGTATTGTGCGGTGGGAGAGTTCGAAATAAAAAGTATCAGGTATGTTGACAAATTAATCTGTTTTAATGTTTGACCCAATCTATTAATTAAATTATTAATAGGGACCCTGCTTGAGTGACAATGGAAGCCCGGTTACAATTGTGGAAAATTTTACACTCTATTTAGTGGGAGTTTACAGCTTTCGTTATGGAGGCAAGTAGAACATGTAACCTGTCGTTGTTAAGGTTCGAGTTTTGATAACGGTTACGTATATTGTTTGTTTATTTATTTTTAGACTGTGGAAACCGATTCCAGCCAGCTTTATTTGCCGATTTGTCATACTACCAGGATTGGATAAAAGGAAAATCTAGAAGTGCTAGAAGCAGTGCGTATGGCTTGGATGACGACGGAGAGTCTCCAGTAAAATCGGTAGAATTGTCGGGTAGAAGCTTTCGTGATGAATGGGGAAGTGATTACAAACGTTAACAAATTATTTATGTGCATCGTATTAGGTCGTTACAATATCATTTTAACGTTCCAAAGCTAAATTTTTAGATTTTTTATGAAAGCAGAAAATAGCATTTGAAAACCATGTTATTTTTTAATAAGTCTTTTCTTCAAAATGGTACTGCTTTATGAATAAATTGATACATTGATTTACTATTTTTAGTATAACAACAAGTCAATATACATATGTCCCAGAAAAAGTCCGATGACGACATTTAAAACAGCACAAAAATATGTATTAACTCAATAGCTATTTCTACAGCAAAAAAAAAACCAGAATTTAAGCACTCATAATGCTTAGCAAACGAAGTTTGAGCAAAAACAGCTTCAATTTTTTATACTAATACATTGGTTGATTCACGGGAACTATTGTTTCATGTGCTTGCATGGAAAACAGTGAAAATCTTGTTTATAGATACATATATTCATTTAAAGTAAATGTGGGTTTCGCTACGTGATACCAAACAAACCTATTGAAGTAAAAAACCTGTACTTTGGTGTATTAACCAACCTAAAAAATAAATTAGGAATATTTTAACCTTGCACTCTATCCGTACTCATTTGTACAGATTTTTGTGTGTGTTCTTATGTAAAAGCTGATGCTCGAGCAACTGTTCGTCATCATCGCTTCTCTCGTTTTTTTGTCGTGTTTGTGCAAGTGTGAGGAGGCTGGTTTTGGCTGCTATAATATTCAGAAGAGGAAAAAAATACAATGTTAAAACCTGTATGGCAATGATGACGGTTTGCTTCTTACAAGCTGCTTAAAAAATCTGGCTAGGTTAATCGATGGAAGATTTTGCTCAAACCTTATAGCCGCACTCATTTAAACAAATTTTTGTGTAAAACTTGCTTCATTTGCTCGAGCTTAGAAGCTTTTGAGCCAAAACAAATCCTTCACCAAAGAGCGTGGTGGCTTTCAGTACAATTCACTGAGCACCTTGTCGTTTAGTCTGTTGGAATTTTAATTGAATTTAAATGAGACTTAAATGTGAATATGAAACCAAGTTCATCAGTGACTCTTGTGCTTGAAATCGCATACCGATGAGTTATTCTATAGTGAAAATTCAAGAACTGATATAAGTTTAAAGAATGTCCTAATGGTTTTTTCTTGTATTACATGTATGTAAGTAATCTGGAAAATGAGAACATGAGATGACACATAACATTTTTACATATGCAAAATTTAGTCGTACATAATTTTATAATTTATATTTTTAGAAATATTTTTTTACTGCAACATTTACTTAAGCTTTTGTTCTTGTCACACTAAATTTATACAAGTTAGCTTATAAAAATAGACAATGTCTTACGATATTAGTTCTACAAAAAAAACCACTTTCTGTAAATAATTTCTTGTACGATGACATGTTATTGCATAAAAATCTTGTAGATTCTAAACATTCTTCTTCCGTAACACAAATTCACTTCTATTTTTACCTGGCGTAAGGCGAAGGATTAGCAAGCATTGATTTTACTAAATTTGTCTGTCTGTGCGTTGGTGTGTCTGAATACTCGATAACCAAAAATATACTCCGTATTGATCTAGATACGTCCTAATAGTCCCTGTTATAGCAAGTGTATATTTTTTCCTCCCTCTAACATCATACGTAATTTTACATGTATATCGTCGTCTAATAAATATTTAATTAGAAGATTATGTTCATCATTTTAGGGAAATATTAAGTTAAGAGGTACTTTTCGAAAAACATATTTTTTAAATATAATTTAACATGTCCGCATATACTTCGAACATTTCTTCTAATGCTATAATAATAGTCACATAAAGTCCATTATTTATTTATAGCATCCATAAAGCAAAGTAAAAATCCCAACAAATAAACTCTACATTTATTCCAGCAAGCTGAACACTTTACATTTCAACATTGTATTCCTTACCATCGTATTTCTAATAAACTCATAGTTTCCGGGAAAACTACGATTTTATTTTTTACAGAAAATCTAAAGCTTTTTTCATCAAGAAAATATTTCAAAATGTTCACCAATCAAATGGCAAAACGAGTCATCTTCATAATTTCCTTTCTTAACAAGCTCCACATTCTTCCTTTCAAAACCGACCGTATCAAAGGGAAATTCTATGTAGATCTCTGGTCGCACTGCCTTGTCACACACTCTTTCCTCTGGAATCTCTGCTATGTAACATTTCTCCTCCCCGAAAACCTATATCATCTCCACACCACTCACCAAATCGACCAATTCAACTTCACCGTTCTAATTTGGATATGTGGTTTAATTGTCGCATTCTCATTTGCTGTTATCGCCACTCGACCTCATTCACTCTGCCAGCTTATGAATGCCGCATTTAAATATCTTTCCGATTTTCCCCATAAATATATGCCAAATTACGATTTTAGTCAAGACGCTCGTTTTAATCAAATCCTCGAATTAATTATGTTCACCTCATTTTGTGGAAGTTGCGGTGCAGGTGCACTAATCGGTTTGGACACTCTAATTCGGCCGAATTCCCCAACATATTTGTTATATCGTGTTGATGAGCGAGTTATCTCATGGCCAATTCGAATATTAGCAAGTGTCTGGTTTACAAATTTTGCCATGGGATGTACAGCAATGTTCGGTTTTCTGGCGTATAATTCAATTCTCTTTGGCCACTTTTATTTACGAATAATTAAAAAGGAAATACGACTTGGTAGACAATCCTACAAAACGATTGGTTCCCTAAGATCCAACCCGGTTAACTTAATATGCACTTGGAGGTCGTTGCAAATTTTAGCACAGTTATTTAATCAAGAGCTGTTATACAACTGTTTATTATATTTACAAGCCGTGTTTACCCTGGTAATTATATTTTGTGTGGTGACTTTAAAATACCAGTGGAATTTAATTGGAAATATTATGAAACTATTTTTGATTGTATTTTCGATCGGTCTGTTTGTGGGTTGGTCTTGTTTTCTTACTTTGGGAGGATATTTGTGGAAGTGGAGTGACCAAACTATCAAAAGTTGGAAACAGCAGCATTGGGAAGTTAAAAAGGATTGGTTGTACATTAAAAAGTTTAAGAGAAGTTGTAAACCATTATATTTAGCGGATGATAGACGATATATTTTAAAGCCTGTTACTGTTTTATTATTTGTTAGAAAGTTAAGTCAAAATATTGTTAGGGCGATGGTAACTTATGGTAAAATGTTTGGTGGTGGCCATTAATTTTATCAATATTTGTGCATCGTACAAGTTGCATTGAATTTACATTTACAATACTAAAAGTAGATAATAATAATATAAACAAAATAATAGAAAATCTTAATAAAAATATTCAATCAAAATTCTGTGTTTTACCCCTTTCTTTGATTCCTTCTTTATTATCCAAATTCTCATTATCATCATCCTCTTCATTATTATTAGACGGTCTGCATGACATGGGTCAAGATATCTCTCCATCCTAAAAGAAATTCTACACTCAAATTATTGCGAATTTGGAAGCGATGCTCAGTGAGTATTGATTTTACCATGCTTCTGTGTCTGTCTGTCTGTCTGTATCCACTATAACTCAAAAATATATGCCTAATAGTCCAATAAATATTTAATAAAAAGCTTATGTTTAATATTACAGGAAAAATAAATCCATTAAATTATAATTATCTACCTTTCCGGAAAAAATATTTTAATCCAATTTAACATGTCCCAATTTATTTTCAACATTTCCTTTAATTTTGTAATACAAGTTGTATAAAATGTAAAATATATTTATAGAGCTCGTAAGGAAAAATCGAAAATTGAACCCATATACTTCGCTTATGCACATCTACTAATATTTGAATATACTATGTATTTATAACGTTCACAAAGAGCAGTCGCAATTTAACTCGTATACTATACGAATGTTCATCCTAGCAATAAATATATTTCTCCTATAGTCAAAGTTTCCACTAACTACTGTATTTTTTCTCTTCAGAAGACTCCCTCAGCTTTATAATCAAATACCACTTCAAAAAAATCATCCCAATTCAAAATGTTCACAGATCAAATGGCAAAACGAATCATTTTCTTAATCATCTTTCTCAACAAATTTCACATGATTCCCTTCAAAATGGACCGTGTCAACGGGAAGTTCTACGTAGATCTCTGGTCACATTGTCACGTAGCGCACTCGTTTCTATGGACACTCTGCTATGTAGCAATTCTCCTCCCTGAAAATCTTTATCATCTTCACACCACCCACCAAATTGACCAATTCAACTTCACCCTTCTAATTTGGATATGTGGCCTAATCGGCACATTCTGTTTCGCTGTTATCGCCATTCGACCTCACGCACTTTGTCCGCTTTTTAACGCAGCTTTAAAATATCTTTCCGACTTTCCCCAAATATATATGCCAAATTACAATTTTAGTCAAGACGCTCGTTTAAATCGAATTCTCGAATTATTCATGTTCACCGCATTTTGTGCATGTTGCGGTTTAGGTGTAATTATCGGTTTAGATTCCTTAATTCGACCAAATTCCCCAACATACCCATTGTATCGTGTTGACGAACGAGTTATTTCTTGGCCAATTCGACTATTAGCTAGTGGCTGGTTTACATCTTTTTCTTTGGGATGTACAGGATTATTTGGTTTATTAACTTATGGGGCAATTCTATTTGGCCATTTTTATTTAGGAATAATTAAAAAAGAGATACGACTTGGTAGAGCATCCTACAAAACGATCGATTCTCTAAGATCCAATCCTGTTAACTTAGTATGCACTTGGAGATCCATACAAATTTTAGCTCAGTTATTAAATCAAGAGCTTTTCTGTAACTGTTTAATATCTATACAAGCTATGTTTACTTTAGTGATTATATTTTGTGTGGTAACTTTAAAATATCAGTGGAGTTTAAATGGAAATATTGTTAAGATGTTTATGATGGTTACTGCTATTGTTGTGTTTGTGGGTTGGTCATGTTTTCTTACTTTAGGAGGATATTTGTGGAAATGGAGCGACCAAACTATAAAAAGTTGGAAGAAGCATCATTGGGAAATTAAAAGGGATTGGTTGTACATTAAAAAGTTTAAGAGAAGTTGTAAACCTTTATATTTAGCGGATGATAGACGATATATTTTGAAACCTGTTACAGTTTTGCTATTTGTGAGAAAGTTAAGTCAGAATATTGTTAGGGCTATGGTTACTTATGGTAAAATGTTTGGAAATGCACATTAATAAATCCAAAAATAACTATTAAGGTTTTACATTTAAAATTACATTTAAATCACTTAATGTACATGTTTATTCAACTTTAATATTAAATTGCGCAATCAATAAATAACTTGAACATGAAAAACCAATTATTTTAATCACTCAGTTAAATTGTACTTTTGATTTAGTACAAAATTATTAAATTGCCTTCATTATATACACAATCTATAATTTATCTCAATCGGGACAAATATGTTCTAATCGTCAGTACACTTAAACCGTTTGACCTAGGAAGCTCAAACTTAGCAGAAAGATACCTCTAGTCAAGGGCTACATGAACCTGTAAAACATTTCAAAATTTCCGAAAAAATTCAAAATTTCCAAAAAAAAAACAAACAAAATTTCCAAAAAAAAATCAAAATTTCCAAAATAAAACAAAATTTCCGAAAAATTCTCAAAATTTTGAAAAAAACCAAATTTCCAAAAAATCAAAATTTCCAAAAAAAATCTGATATTTTTGAACAAAACTAAAATTTTCAAAAAAATCCAAAACTTCCCAAATGATTTAATTTTTTACCTACTATACATTATAATTAATATCCTGTAAACCATTTGTTTATAATAAATATGTAGTTGCAAAAAGTTAAAGGAGGAAGATTTACATGATAAATAATAAATAAATTGGCCCATTTGAATTACACGTAAATTTTAAAAACACCTGCCAAATATTCTTAATGACGAAATAAACTATAATCTGAAATCGTCTGAAAATAGAAAACGTCCATTTAAAAAGCAGGTGTAGCGAAGTAGCGCTGACACGTATTCAAATGATTTCAGTCAATGATAAGTTGAAAGATTCATTGAGTTCATTTTAATAATATGTATGTATGTATGATTTATTTACATCTCCTTCGGGCTCTCTGCCCATGGAGCATTTTAAGAAAAAATATTCATTTTACAAAAGAATGCGTTACATCGTCTTGGTATAAAATTAGAAAATGGGGTAAAATTAACATATCATGGATATGAAATTACAATTTACCACATTAATCTAGGTTTATGATTAAAGTTAACCAAATTTGTATATTCTGTACATTACAATTATATCAACCGATGAATTTTCGCAGACATAAATGTCAATTACAAAGTCATAATCAATTAATCACATCTAACGTCAAACGTATGTTCACAATACAACTTGCAATATCATTAAATTTTTGTACACTTACATCATCTTACATCACATCTTTTTCGAGAAACATTTACAAGCATAAATGGTAAGCACAAAATCACAATAATTTAACCTCGCTATCCTTCGCAATTATGACTGCATGTACAATGTTTTCATTTCATCATTTTAATACTACTTATTAGAGATATTGAAATTGCATTTAAGCAATAAACATTTCACCTATGTACGCAGCAGTTAGCGGTTAAACTGCAGTTTTTCTTACAACGGTCAACCGATTTTGTCAATTTTCGATACCAACATAAGAGGTAACAGCTTGCCAAGGTTGAGAATCCTGGCTTATTTTTTACTCGAGTTATCGTGTCTACGTTCATGCAGACGGACATCAGCAAGAATTCAGATGAAGTAGCTAGCTCGGCTTAATAATTTAAGTGGCCCAATAAAATTACAAATAATTTATAAAGACATCTACATGTCCTTAGAAAGCAGATAAAGATTAAATATGAAACCGCTGTAAAAGCGATCATAACGACGAAGCTGATACAGTGCGATGCATGATAATAATCAACATGGTTGTTGCAAATGAAAAATGCTTCCGAATGATATGTCACATGAAGTGTTTGATATTGCGACCTTTGTTCCAGTTTTTTGCCGCGTCAAGGTCACTGTGACCCCAAGTGGCACATTATTCGTGATCCTATCAACCAGAGCTTTTGATTGCGGCATTCAAATGTACACTACGTACAAGTTGACAACTTTACCCGTTGATCTTGGGGTTTGAAAATCAATAGTTCCTTGCCTTTGACTATAGTGACTTACATGCTTAATTGGTGCGAAATCGGTCAACGCGTTCGTGAGTTATCGTTACAGACAAACACGATAAAGTTAATACTCCACTGAGCTTTGATTTAAGCTCCGTAACAAGTCATGATAAATCATGAAAAAATACGTAGATAAACGTGACGAGTAATAGTTATGACCCCATGCTGAACCCCTCCTGACCTCATGCTGACCCTCATCCGGCCTCATGCTAACCACCTTCTGACCTCATGCTAACCCACTTTTGACCTCTTGCTGACCACCTCTATCGAAACATGCAGTAAAACATTTTGCCCATAAGCTAACATGTGACTTTTGACCCCTCCTGTCCCTAGGGGGTTAGGATTTGAGCCGTGGTCCCTTGAGAAAACGTGATCTACTTTTAACCTTATATCAAAATATGCAGTAACTATTTTTTTCCTTATAAGCCAACATGTAAGCTTTTACTCCCTCTTGACCCGAAGGGGTTTGACACCGGAAGCTGAAAATCACTAGCAATTGAGGTCCTGACCTGGGGAGTCTGTGCCCCGAGTTTGACGAGAATCGGTTGAACCGTTTTGAATATAGAGCGCGGACGAACAGACGGACAGACAAACAAAGAAGCTAACTGCATAACTACGATTTGTTATCGATCATCTACGTAATAAATACTTACCTCAAAAAAGTTAAATGAGGAAAATACAAACGCTCTGAAACGGTTTAATTACAAATAATAGTCGGAGTTAGATTAACGGGTCACATTCAATTAACCGCTTGTCGGCGCTAGTTTGTTTACATTCAATATTTCAAGAGCAGATGCGAGACCGAGAGAGAAGAGACATGTGGTCGACTACTCAGAATGAGTGAGTGATCATGATCATCTGGTTTGTACTTTGTTTGCGTTTTTGTCTTGATAAATTGTGATGACGGAATGAAAAGGACGCTGATGTGGTTTATGTAGCTTACCATATTTTTGCATACCAGTCGGAGTCGGAACATGTTTAGTTGCAAACATGGTATGGATTAATAATTTTTAAGGAATCAAATTTTAAATTATTATTTAAAAAAAGTTTATTTCTCTAAGATATTGTATTTTTCGTTGACTTGAAGAATATTGTGTACAGAAAAATGCTTTGGAATATTTCACGTTTTAGTCTCAAAGAATTTTTAATATCGTTCAAAATATGTATTGAATTAATAATTTATCACGGAAAACCACATGTAAGCTTATAAATCTTCTTTCGTGTTCACTGTATCTAGTACACTAGAACCATAATAGTGGTTTCGGTTTCACTCACCAAAAAAATGAAATTGCTCAAAAATGTCGTCGATTTAAAAGTTTAGTAATTCAAATAAACATAAGTCGATTTTCTTGAAAACAATTGCATACCTTTTCAGCGTACATTTAAAGAACTCGATATGACTTAATACAAACACTTAAATACCTCTTATTTTTAGTAAAATAATTTATAGTGTTAATATATATTTCACCAAAGCTCCAAAATTAGAATATCAGCATGCATGTTATTTAGCAAAACTGAAATTACCAGAAAATTGGGTAATAATAAGAAAATTTGTATAAGCTTATTGGATCTATGTTCTTGACAATAGCAAACAGTGTGTATAGCGTATAATATATTTCGTTATTTGTATAAAAACTAATTATGACTTTCCCATAAGGATGAAATTTTTTTCCTTTCATAGTCTGCCAGTTATTTGATTGGTTTATACATACATAGGTTTAAACCATGGACATGTCTTTGAATATTAAATTCTAAGCCTTAATTTCAAATTTATTATTTCAAGATTATCGTTATGGTAAAAACACGAAAACTCTTGTTAAATTAATGGAAAGTTTGAATATTTTATATAAAAATATCAACTGCATAATATTTAATTATCATAACTATTTTCTATTCCATTTAACTAATCAGACATTTAATGAACATCATCAGTTACAAAATGAACAAAAAAATCAAGCCATTCATATTAATTAAATTGCACCTTTTAACATTTGACTTGAAAGTAGCACCATAAATCTTCTCTTATTTTTTAATTAAATAATTATGTTTTCCAATTTCAATTTCCAATCAATAATTATTTAGTAGTGCTTTAGTGCTACTTATTGATTTTATAAATCATGTCTGTCTATCCACTTGTCTGTTTCTGTGTCTGTGAACGTTCGAAATCCAATACACTTTGACCTATTAACCTGGAATTTGGTATATGTGTACCTCTGAGAACTAATAAGAAGCCTATTGATTTTGAGGTCAGCAGGTTGAATTTCAAGGTCAAACGTCAACTTTTAAGGTACACATTTTATGTGCGTTATCGAAAGCCTTTTTTTTTCAAGTTAATAATATTTTGACCTCAAGGTCACATCCCATGGCCAAAGGTCAAGATAAAGTGGGGTAAAGTGGGACATTATCACAAAACGCAGGGAAAACTTCGGAACATTTTAGAAAAAGATTAGAAATTAATTAAAGCACCACTTATTATAATGCTTACGAATCACTGGTTATTTTTCTTTCTTTTTTATTAAATTCTCCTCCACCTCAAATGCACCTTTTCCACATGCCTATCCCTTGTACTTTTCCTATTAAAAGTTTCCGGACACAGATTACACCTAAATGGCTTATCATTCGTATGAATAATTCTATGCCTCTCTAAATCCTTCCCACTGGAAAAAGGCCACTGACAAATGTCACAAGGAAATGGCCTCTTATCTCTATGCACCTCCTGCAAATGCCATCCCAGCAGTCCCTTCTCCTTAAATTCCATTTTGCAATATGGACAGTAAAACGTTCTAGTTCCACTACCTAAAAAATCAAACCAAATTTAATAATTAATTAAAATCCCAATTAAAAACTAATCAACTATTTAATTTTTGTTTAATTAAAATTTTAATCAAACTTACTTGTCGTAATCGACTTATAACTCTCAACAAATTCAACTTTGTCCCTAAATTTCACCGACTCCTCCAAATCCCTCCATTGCACATTTTCTTGTCCCTCCATCTCCTCCAATCTCCTAAGGACCACCTTCACCTCCAAAATCCTCCTCCTCTCCTTATCCTCCATTCCCTCAAAAAATCTCCCCAAAACATCCTCCATCCTCACCCTTTCCGTTGTACACTGTCCACATCCCAGTCCATCCGCTTTGATCACACAATCCATGCAACTCAAGTGACCACACTCGGCATACCAAACCTTTTCACTTAACTCCTCCTCCTCTACCACCACCTCGTCCCCTCCATCTCCTCCCTCCTTAAATAAACTTTGACACTCTGGACAGTACTTCCCTCCATTTCCACTCCTCCTCTCCTGCTCCATTTTCTCCCTCCATCTCACCCTTATCCCATGACACTTTTCCAAGTGCCTCTCCAAACTTCCAAAATTCTCCTTTCCACAAATTTTACATTTCAATTTTAAATGGGCAATTAAATCCCTCTTTTTCTCAAATCCCACATCACAAACCTTGCAAACATATTTCCCTTCATTTTCATATCTTTGCCCATTTTTCGAACTTCCTGCCAATAACTGCCTTGTTTTAAATCCCTTCTTTCGCGGTATCTTCAAGTGAACATTTCTAAAATGCCTGTCCAAATTGTACTTCCGGTCGAATGTGATTTTACATTGTTTACATTTCCTTCGCTTTTTCTTCTTCTGCTGACCCCCTTTTCGGGAATTTCTCATGTAAATTCGTTTGAGAAGGGCACCCTTATGCCGCCGCCCCGTCTGTTTATTTTCCTTGTGTTCCGATGAGTCATCCGAGGAAACTGAAGAAGACAATGCGGGGGAGGGTACAGGGCCTTCTTCTTGATAGGATAAGTTAGGTAGGTTATCCTCTAAGTCCTCATGACGTCCAACTTCCGGTTGATTTTCTTCGGTTGAACCACTTGATTGGCTGACGGTTAAACTCGAGGTGGCCATCTGACTAGTCGCAGGTGCATCTTTGTCCGTTGGAGTTGATTGATTTTGTGGATTGGAAGTTGACCTTTGGCCTCTTCCCCGTTTTGGAGTAATGATTCCATGGATTTTTTCAAGATGATTATCCAAAGTGAATTTTCTATTATAAGCGCCATCGCAATGAGAGCACTTGAAAGGTCGTTCATTTGTATGGGTCATCATGTGATTTTCCAGGTTTCTTTGCGTGTGAAATGGCCAGCCACACAAGGTACAGGAAAAGGGTCTTCGTTCCTTATGGTGCCGAGCTAGATGACGGGCTAAGGATAATCTTTTGGTAAAACGGGAACTACAGTGTTTGCAAATGTATTTTCCAAAACCTACTATTAAAATTAAAATATCAAATTTTAGATCACATACATTTTAAGCCAATCTAACCTTTAAATCAACTTAAAAATTTACCCCTTCCTCCAATTTCTTCTTCGTTATCCAAATCCTCGTGATCATCCGCCTCCTCTGATGACTGCGAACTTGATTGACTAAATCTCTTTCTTCCATGGTTCTTTAAAGTTGTCTGAACATATCCCAAATATTCGTCATCAAAATCATCATCTTCCTCCTCCCAGTCCGATGGTAAAGTTAATTGACTAAATCTCCTTTTCCTAAGATTTCTCGGTGTTGGCTCATAATCCCTTGGATTATTGTCGTCATCGTCCGAAAATTGAAAAGGGTCTATTACGGTTACATGACTAGTTACACTTTGAACATCTGAATCGTCATCCTCCTCTTCATTCTCAATCTCCACAATCTCCTCCCCATCATTCTCCTCCTCTTCATTCCTCTCCTCCTCCTCATCCTCCTCTCCTGCTAATTTAGTGTACTCCTCAATTGGCACCTCTTGAATATCATCATCCTCCTCATTTTCTTCCGGAGGTGCCACCACTTGAATTGGTTCAGAAGGTCCCTCCAAAATAATTTCTTCGGGAGGTTCCTCCACATCAATTAGTTGCAGAGGTCCCTCCATATTTATTGGCCCATGAGGTTCCTCCACATCAATTGGTTCAAGAGGTTCTTCCAAATCAATTATTTCCGGAGGTTCCTCAACATCAATTGGTCCGGGAGGTTCCTCCAGATTAATTGGTTCCAGAGGTACCTCCATATTATTTGGTACTGAAGGTCCCTCTAATTCAATTGGTCCAGAAGGTCCCTCCAAAATAATTTCTTCGGGAGGTTCCACCTCATTTTCCATAAAAATCCCCTCCACATCAACTTCCTCATCTTCATCATCATCCAGCGTAATCACAATTGGAGTTAAATCCTCCTCCTCGTCCCCTACTGGTAATGAAGGTGCGGCTGTTGTTGTTGTCATGCATTCCAGTACAGGCAACGCCGACATCGATAAACTTCTAATTTCCGGAAACATATTCCCATTTTCCTTCGATTTCCTCAGAACCGATGAAATGACAATGATCCCATCCTCCTCCTCATCTATTTCACTTTGGTCTTCCTCCTCCTCCTCCACATCTATCTCGATTATGTCATCATCCTCCTCCTCCTCCTCTATAACCCCAGGTGACTCCTCCCCACTATCCCGATCCTCAACCAGTGACATTCTCGAAGCACTTTGATCTTCCCTATCATTTAACTTGCACTGGAAACACCCATCAATCATTTTAAAAATACATTCCAAACAACTTTCATGTCGACAATTGTCATAGCAACCTCGTTTTTTTGTACTTCCATTAAACTCCTCCCCACAATTCCGACACGTGATCCCCTCCCCCTCTTTTAATGGTAGTACTTTAATTTTATTCCCAGATTTTATTAATCGTACCATTATTCAATTCCAAATAATTCAATAGAATCTAAAACGAAAGTTACAAAAAAACAAGGAAAAAATAATAATTAATTAAATTTTATCAACCAATCAACCACTCAATTATTTCTCAAAGTACAAAATATCCTTTAAAAATTAATTGCTTACGTCAATCAAATAATTTGCGGTTTGTATCGATATTCCTGTTTGGTTTCAATTTTCAATATATAAATTTTTAACCAGAAAAATGAGGACAGGGACTGGCTTCGTGTTCGTACTGATAAATTGCTTATCAGTATATTGCTCAACATGGCTGTTAAATTGTCATCATCGTCATTACCATATATACTTCATTTAAACACTTGACTTGACTTAAAAACTTAAGTAATATTTAACATAACCGTTTTACAAAACTATTCCTCTACTTGTCTAAATAATAAATCAGCATACAAAAATTTCCACTCAATTGACTATATCAGTATAACAGACTATATTGCTTTTTTATTTGTTTAAATCAAGTTTATCCTTGACGAGCAAATATGGAATATACGGCTTATTTGCTACTATAGCAAATATACTTTGTATTCTCTGGATGCTGCTCTGGTCTCGTTTTATTATTCATTTATTCTGCTTCTCTGGTTTATCTCAAACTGTCTATCTGTCTCTTTATCTCTGTTTTACTTGAACCAACAAAACACCAAAACCACTAAACTACGCAGCACTCCTCTGCAAATTCAGCTGCAAAAAAATAATTAGCATTTATCCTGTCCTGTCCACTCTCTATAGTATTTAGTATTTAGAATAATGTCTGTGTTCACAAAATATTTCCATGATGTGACATAATGTGTACATGGACTATGTATGAGTGTACGTCTATGGAATGATGTAAACTTCGAGTTCAATTGCCAACTGTGTTTGCTATTCAGATTGAATTGGAGTTTTATTATGGAAATACTTTAAGCTTAAATTTATAGCTATGTAGTTTTACTGAAAGATTGTAGTATAAAAAACCGGTTTGTTGCATTGGATTGGGTGTAGTGTATATTTTTTTTTGGATAGCTACTTGTTTAAATCGAATTACATAGATCATTAGCTCAGACTCTGTGAACGTTTAAGGTTTATGGAGAGATTTGTTTATTTGGCAAAAGTGGTGATTTGAATGAGTATTTTTTTTTGCTGTGTTAGGTTTGGAGTAAAAAAAAGAGTCAACTGAAATGGTGTAAAAACGTATGAAGAAGTTTGTATACGGGTTTTTATTTGAACACGTTTATGAGACTACAAATAAACACATACATATA
Source organism: Entomobrya nicoleti (assembly GCA_034695465.1). Classification (NCBI taxonomy): domain Eukaryota; kingdom Metazoa; phylum Arthropoda; class Collembola; order Entomobryomorpha; family Entomobryidae; genus Entomobrya; species Entomobrya nicoleti. The sequence goes on along the minus strand of JAQFZG010000343.1, from coordinate 4,876 downwards.
TATGAGAAACATGATTTTCTGTAGATGAAGGATTTGTGTATTTAATTTGGTATGAGAATTTCGGGATTTCAAGCTAAGCTAATAAACGAGTTTTTGTTCTGTGATATTATTTGTAACGATTATTTTACCGAGAAATAAAAATGATGAGGTATTTTGTTCTTAAAATCTTTAAAGGTATTCGTTTTTCTTTGTAGCGGATAGGTAAATATAGTAATGTATGGAGCGTCAGCGGGACGATAATTTTGTAAGTATTTCGGGTACATATGAATATTATTGTAAAATGTTAGCGACTGAGACATTACTTTTTCTAAGAAAACGTAGATTATTACATCGTATATCCTTTTGGTTGTATTTGGTTATGATCTCATGTGGTTGTTTTACTGGCTAGTTTTTATTGTTCTTGCTAATATTTTAAAATAATATTGAATAAAGTTATTATGATGAAGGAAAATACGTATTTTACATTAGTTGGTGGTGATGAAGTAGGATTCGTAGTATTTTTCATTTTATTTAGCTTTTTGGTCTGTACCTGGTACATTTTCCCAAGAAAAATGTTATCAAGTTTTGTATCGTTAACCAAACAAATATTTAATGACTGAAATGCTATGTTGAATGTTTGAATATATGATAGCAGAAAACTTCTGGAACAATTTTACAACGTTGACCTCATATTGATTACTTGAAAAGATAAAAAGGACGTTGGATGATTTGATGTTTTTATCACAACCGACCGATTTCATCATTTTTACCCGATAAAGGGATTGAACAAATATGTGGATTCGACTGTCAGTTGGAAAGGTGTAGTGGCTAGAATGTAGTCACTTTGAAACGCCCTTCAAATATAGACAAGAAGCTTATTTGGAAGAATTTTTGCTCCTCGTCAGTATTTGTGGAGTTTAGTACTCGATTATTAATGGGGAAACGATTAGAGTAGATGGCGTTAGTGGTTCGATCATTTATTTAAAATGTAAGTACTTTATAATTGGTTTAGACTTTAAATACATCAAATTAGGGTACATTATTTATTTAAAAAAAAACTTCAATTGAAGTTTCAAAAAAGAACTTATCGGTGTTGGCACACTAAAAATTAAAATATTGCACAAAAGCTGGAAATGAGCAATGTTTTGAGCAATTTTGATAAGAGTATGCAATATGTGTACGAATTATTGAGTCTGTATACCACTTAATGAGTTAAAGCTCAAACTATAAAAAAAATGTTAACTAACGGTAAGCTATTGGCCCCTGTTTTGCATATCAAGAGTGATTCAATTTTGTAACGATGGAGTTGTCACATAAACCAGATGCCCTACAAAAGATAAATGTATTAATTATGAAAGTTTTTCTTTATCACATAGGATATCATTTACCAATATATTCTTATCTGCTAGTTTTCACTAGATTTCAAAGCAACCGCACAGTACGATAACTGTAATATTAGTGTTTTGTGGACTTATGAGAAAAATCGATATTTTGATAATCATGACCATACTTCGTTCTTTCAATGATCAGTTGAACATTTATATTCTAGTTGGTAATGAAACAAAATGCTAGAAACAATTTTGACTAGACAATTATTAACTGCTTGTTTTGCAGTTGCTTTGGGATGGGCATTTCCATGGAAACCATTCAACGTGCAGCTACACATGGATCGTATTTTATACGACAAGGTAACAAATCTCTAGAAAATTTAACGGAAATTCTAAAATTTTATTTGGATTAAAGATTAATTAAATATTTATATGCTTATTTTTTAGATACTGGAAATATTTTTCAACGAAACCTCCCATAATCCGGTATCTACATCTAATTGGCTGAAAATTGTCTGGAATTTCTCAACACATTTTATAAATTATCATCACGAGTCTAATAGCTACATGCAAGGATACTTATTAGGTTGCATTCTTGGATTCGTTTGTGGTTGGCCGATTTCTGATAAATTAGGAAGACTAAATGGCTTAATTTACATTAGCTTAATTCGTTTTCTTGGAACATTTATTCTGTTTCTACCGACTTATGAAACAGCCAACCACACAAATCTGTTTCTTGCTTTGGGCTTTACTTTGGGATTATATCATGGACTACTTTCCATAATCGGAGATATGTATATTTATGAAATATCACCAAAATATTCCACACCACAAATCAATTTGGGAGCTTTACCTGTTCTAGCATTTTATTTATTATTAAAACATTCTATCCAATATTTCTCATCCCTTGTTTACATGGGTTTAGGCGCTATGCACACTAGTTATTCAACAGTTTTGCTATCAATTGCAGCTGGAATTGGACAAATTGCTGTTTTTCTAAAGTTTTGTCCAGAAACACCGTCGTTTATGATTATCCAAAGACGCCAATTCAAAAATGCAAAGCGAGGTAATTAGTACAATTTTTTAAACTCTTCTCTATCACAAATGCTACATTATAAAGTACGGATGTGTGAAGAAATACTTTATTAACATTATAGTTTTACGAAAACTACGACAATCTGATAACATTTCTGACGAATTCAAAGAAATAAAGTGGGATAGGCCGCAACACGAATCGATGAAGCGGACTGCCTATATTGTAATGCTATATTTATTTGGACTACTGTACAATTATGTATTGTTACAAATTGGACTACTTTTGTGGTAATCTCTAACGTTTTTTAAATAAATACTAATTTTTATAATAAATTATAGCTAAATGTTGATTAAATTTATTGTTATACAGGATAATTCACGGGATACCTTTAAATGTTGCACAAGCAATACACTTTGTGCTTATTTTCATCTCCTTTATTTTTGCCACATTCAACTATGGACGTTCTACTCTTACAATTCCCGAAACAAAGAAACTCATGTTTAGATCTTACACTTTATTTAGTCTCTTATTCATTTCGACTTGCATTTTATTTCTTTTAAAGTTCCACTCCATTAACCATTTTATAATTGAAAGCATTCTTGTAATAATTTCAATGATTGCAACTTTCGTATTTTATTCCGGTCCCTCTATGATAACAACAGCCTTAATTTTAGATTATCCTAAGCAAGCTTGTCGAGGAAATCATTTTGTACTCTGTGTACTCTTTGCATTTATTTTAGTTATACTAATTGCCATTCTATTTTCAATTACACTAGCATTTCTTTTTATTGTAATAGGGAAACTAAATATTTACATAGGGACAACTTATACTGCAATATTTTTCTCTTTTCTTGTTTGGTTAGTTTGGATGAAAGAAGGGAAATTAGATTTAAAGGAGGAGGATAGTGATAATGATTCTGAAAATATAAATGAAGAGAAAGAAAAAGTCGTATCTTTAAGCTTACTCAAACTTCAAGATGAAATATAACAGATAAATGCAGTAAATAAAAACCAATCATTTTAAAGTTCAATAAATCAAGGTCAAATAATTTGGTAGTTTTTAGTTGGATTCGATTTTTTTCAAGATTACTGATATTTTGTACAAGAAAGTTTACAGCTATTTTAGAAACACATAATGACGCAAATACAAAGTTAATTAGGAAGGTTAGATGGCAAGCGCTAGTGGATAAACTCCAGATGTCAACGCAGGTCTTTTTATTCGTTCACTCATCGTCAGAAAATGAGTTTTTTTGGCTACAAGAAACATAAATAGGTACGGTATAATTTTTTTTCTTCCGAAGATAGGTTTACACATTCAAACACGTAAAGCTTTTCGGGTTTTTGTACAAATAGCACATGCAATATAAGGTTACCCGCTGTGTTTATATCCCATACACGAAATTACGGGCAATGTAAATATTTAATATAGTATCCCGTATTTCAACGCTAAAGCAAACTTATAAGTATTTATGATCATCTTTTAAGCGTTATTACAAATTGGTACATATTTGTATAAACTGACCTTCAAGTTAGTGTAATAAATGTACTGACATCTTTTCGAGTAACATTTTTTTACATTTTTTTTTCTTAGTTGCACTCGAGAAAGCAAACATTTCACAGACAATCGAAAAAAGGGCCAAATCTGCTAATAAAAATGGTTTTTAATCATTTGAATCGACGGGTATTACTAGCCTGTTTTGCATTATCACTTGGATGGGCATTTAATTTGACTTGGTTGAAAAAGAATCAGTTTTGTGGTAGCAAAGTGTTATCTTTCGAGGATTCTGTTGATCTTTCATCAAATATAAAATCTGTCTCAGAACAAATTAGTTGTACAATTGCAATAATTGTGCACGCGGTTGGATTTATTTTGGGTTTCATATTACTTTGGTCACTTGCTAATAAACTTGGAAGAAAGCGAGCAATTTTGTTAGCCGTTTTAATTCGTTTTGTTGCAATAATTATTGAATGTTTTAAGGATACCTTTACAAATCACACGGAGATCATTCTACTAGCAAGCTTCTTCTTTGATGGGGTGTATCATGGATTATATTTGAATGTTGAACTTATCTACATTTACGAATTATGTCCAAAATCGTCCTTAGCAACAGCTAATGTAGCAGCCGTACCTGTTATCGCCTTTTTATATGCTATTGAAAGAAAGCATTTCTTATTTATCCTTTAATTTCAGTCAAGCAATGTTACCTGTTGCAGCTTGGTGCGAATATTTTATTTTAGGGTTATCTCTGATAACTGGCATTGGTCAATTTGTATTAGTATTAAAGATGTGTCCAGAATCCCCAGCGTTTTTGGCTATTCAAAGAAATGATCTCGATGAAGCTAAAATGGGTAAAACAAACGTACAATTACTTTTAGTTACATAAAAACATACTTATATATTGACTTATTTTTAAAATCTTTAATAAAATAATTTTTTTAAATGAAATTTAGCTTTACGAAAATTAAGACAAAATGAAAACATTTCTGAAGAACTCGAACAAATACAAAAGGACAAACATGAAAAATATTCAGT
>JAQFZG010000342.1:0-36374 GCA_034695465.1 Entomobrya nicoleti | reverse complement strand
TATGACCTTAAATGACCCCACACATGACCCTCAATTACCCCACATATGATTCCAGATTACTCCACTTATGACCTTAAATGACCCCACACATGATCCCACATGACCCAACACGTGACCTCAAATTAGACCAACTGCTGCTGAATATGATGCCGGCTTACTACTTCTTCAATTACAATTGCTGGTTACACAATAGCATTGAAAGTGAAAATTAAGATAAGTATATTTAACAAAAACAACCTGTGTGCAACTTCTTCACTTTTCTACTTACTACGATTAGATTTCTGATACTGTATGTGTAATGAATGAATGTTGGGATTGGGATGCGGATGGCGATGATCCGTGTGAAACCCTTTCTATTTTTAAAGTAATCACTTTAAAGAGTCTAGGGATCCGATATCCTTTAGTAACCCAACTCCTTCGAAATATTTGTATTCGTAAAAATCCTTTTGCCTGTCAAAAAACTAATCGTTCCTTCTGTGTAGCTCCCAAGTGATACAAACATAGGGGATGAGCTGATTAATATTCCTATGCTCAATGAGTTTTTTTTTGAGATTATTGAAAAAGTTTTGATTTTTATTAAATTTCCTCAGTTTGACAGATACAAGTTGAGTATTCAGCAAAGTTGTGAGTTGGTAGTTTTCACATACCAGACTTTCTATATCCTTCATTCTTATGAAGTACTTATATCATAGTAGCAAAGCGCGTGCATCCAGATGGTAGTCTTATATTAGATTAGCATATTTTTACAAGGAGACTTATACTAATGCAAATAAGTTAGCCTTACCTGTGTAGTGACATCCGTAAGCTTCCACCCTCATGCATACAGTTCTCGTATGGAGAGAGTAAGGGATGAACCGGATTCGACTGGCTATGACTGGCGGAACAAGTCTCTGAAATACTTCCTTGTACGTGTTTGTATTTCCCTGAAGAATCTGAAATAATGAAATTCATTTTCCCTGTCATTACTCACCATTACATTACATATTATATTACAAGTTCACCTCAAAATTGTTATTATTTATTACATGCTCTGCCTTCCTAACTAATATGCATAGTATGATAAAATGGCTCGTGTGTATACGATACAGCGTAATTTCACATTTCAGCAAGCATTATAATGATCATCATGATTAGCAGTGGGATTAGGATTAATGGCAGTACGCTTCAGTCGGAAAATCCTTCATTGCTACAGATAGAGTTTTCAACATTTCAAGGCAGTACAATACCAGGCAGTAAAACAACCTTGAACAAAATATAGGCACATTTTTGCCGATGAAATGTGTAATGGAAAAGTTTTATTTTGGCTGAAATTGCAACGTATATTTTGTATATTTCTACTTTCTCTGAAAGTAATACTGCAATTATTTTTACCATAAACAATAAATCTATCTTAATCTATTAATTTAAATGATGGTTCATTGCAAAATATTCGTGGTTGTATGAAAAAAAAGTTTAATTGCTGTGTCGCCCATCTAAGAGAATCCCTCTGTTCCAGTAATAAAGACTAAAGAGAAAGCATGACATAAACATATTTGTAAATATGGCGAGTGGTATCTGAGAAAAATGGTGGAAATACTTTTTTGCATTATATATATATATTTGTTTTATATCCTCTATTAGGATCCTGAAGCTATACTGCCGCATACTACTCTGAATATCCCATTTCATCATGGCAGATGACAATAACTGAATCATTGTAATATAATATCCGATTTTTGTTCACTCTTGAAAAAGCAGACGGCAAGTTCGCGAAAATTTGAGTTATAAATAAAATTCAAACTCTTTGACCAAAAAATGAATGACACTAATAACTGTAATATCATAAACCATGCTACTAGTATCAAGCAAGACCTTTATGAAAACTATTTTTTTACTTGAGATAAATACAGTTATCCATTTTGCCTTAGTTTGTATATCTATGATATTGCATGCACTCTGAGTTTATTGATGATTTAGGAACACTATTTTCCCATGTCCCATATCATGGAACACTGTCTTGTTTCTCACACATAAACTAACGATTAAAATGATTTCTTTAATACTCATCACTCATAAAAATAGAGACGGATTGCTCAAAGTTCATGTTCTTCATCTTCGAGTTCGCACACACGTGCGATCAAAGTTAGCTCTGTATGCATGCATGCATGTATGCATGAATGAACAAACTTGTCTTCATAAAAAGCAAAACGTGTAAAAACAAGGCAAGTAACATTAAATTGCGCAGTCAGTAATACACTATAATAAAACTCAGCATATGTATCTGTCTGTACAATTACATAATTTATTAAATGTTGACTAAAAAATATTTTTGAACGAAATATTTATACATGTGTAGTTTTTCAAATCATCGAAACCGCGTGGGCCATGCATAAACAAGTAACGGGGAAAGAAAGTTAAGTCAAGTCTCTCTATTGGACATAATTTCACTTTCCCTCAAATAACGACCAATGTCATATTGAACGTTGGCATTTGACCCATGATCAAAGGATACCTGACTCTCTAGCAAAGGATCTCGTCCGCAAACAATTCTAATTTCCAGAAATCTGGCTTATGTAAGAATACTAGGAGTACAGTTTTACATCATCCGTACAAGTGAAATAAAGTGAAAAGCTGCTGAAGTAAAGTTCTATGCTATCATGAAGTAAATAAAGTGGAAAGTCAAAATAGTGCTGTGCTGTGTTCTGTTTTTTGTGAAAACATCCTTGAATGTTGTAGAAATTTCATGTGAAATGTTACATAAAAAGTTTCGGCTGGGATAAAATTTACGACTACACACATGCATGCTACCACACATGTTATGTACGTACATATATCTACATAAAGTAATATTTGTTACCGGAAATTTGTCTTTGTACGCATATGGTGGGCTAGTATTTCACAAATAAAAATGATCATTGCGTGGCTTACACAGTATATTACTGCTGGACTCACAATCTGTTTATTTTATACAACCACTGAGCCATTGAAAACAAACCGGTGACTTTTCAACTAGTGGTCATGGTCGTTTGTTTGTTATAAACACAAACTGACTTTCTCCTTCTGTTGACTTGCTCACCATTTCATGCATTATTTGCTTGAGCTAACTTCCCAAAATGTTCTTTTCCTTTCACTGTAGCTTACTGGGCAAGGTATATGTACATCTTACCAAAAATTGCATACACAACGCGTGTGTACGCATTTATTTAAAATTTTGATACTGAACATGAAAACGGTAAACTTTTAAAGCGAACCAAGTTACAGTAAATAATGGAGTTAATTTTATTAAGAAACATACACTGATCCTTTTGGACACATCCTGTGATAGTGGATTCATATATTTTGATACAACAAAACAGTGAAGGGAACATTTCCGCAAAGAAATTAAAATTCATTCATCCTTTCTAAATTACCATCAATTCTGCTTTTGCATTAAACAGTATAATAATATCTGCACAAACAGGCAAGTCAGTTTGCCACGAGCCGCTTTCACTTTCCACTCACAAAGTTAATATAAATACGAATATTTGTCATGTTATTAGTAAACACGGTTTATATATGGTATGCTTGCAAAATGGACAAACACTCTACTACTTGACTATTGCTACGTGCTTACATCCGGACAACTCCATGTTGTATGCTTTACGGCTGTTGGTGGCTTATTGTATAGTATGCAGTACTAGTACTGGTATCATAATCATCTTCTTTCCCATTTTACCCTTTAAAATCAATACAAGTCATTGAAAGTGAAAGAAATCTTCAATAGCCATTTTATATAGAGCTAAATTTTGGATTCTATAAGAACATCTATCTGGAATCTGGACTTGTTCAAGCATAAACTGATAGAACTATTCGGAACGAGACATCTATAGTCATCGAAATGCTCTTAGCGTGCTCCGAAAAGTAGGTCTTCTCTCAAATCTCTGTACGAAGTGCACAGAGAAACAAAATCGAGACATCCTGATATGAACTACCACCGACCAAAGTACTTGCTATACAGTCAAAACTGGAGTGCTATTGAATGTGTTGTAATTGAACCTAATAGTGTGCCTTGCTGCTTCGCCTGTAAGAGTGCTTATCAAATGTGGAGTGTGCTAAAGCAATGGACTCATTTCACAGGGAATAAAAACTGGTAAACCTGTGGTGAAAGAGTGTCAAATAGAAATATGGAAAACTTTCATCAGCGCAATGCGATTGTACTTTTGAAATTGAAACAAATTCAAAATTACATAACTTTCTACGTCCCATAACTTTAACGCTATCGTTAAGTTAATTTGGGAAATCAAAATATCCCTTCACTACAGATACATAATTGGAATTTGTCTGCAATAAATAATAAATAAATCGAAGAAGTTAATTTTTAATGAATTCCACTGGGTTGGCTTCGGCAAAGAGGCACTTTATGACTTTGTTTTTGTATTTTGAGTCCAAGATCAACATGATTCTTTCAACAGATCATGTATGTGTGCGTGCATACTGATTTTCATAAGATTGATTAAGGAGTTACAATCGAGAGGACAGACACTGTTTTCTCCTACCCAGTGATACTACACAGTATCATTCCGGCACTGAATAATTTGAAACTGTTACGGTGAAACCTGATATGTGTACTATGTGCACTTCACACACCAATTCCAAAACAGAAGCAAACATTCTGGAACAGGATGATGATGTGAGTGAAGTGAGTGATATTCACCCTTTTGGACCTGCTTTCTTGATGCGCAGAATTGAAATGATTAGAATAATGCACAATTTAATAGCATACATTCCAACACATACTCCAAAAAAGGTTCATTATACCCACATAATAGCTGGTGAATGACTAGGAAGTTATATGAGTGTGAGAGGAAGTAACGTGTAGGTAGTAGTGGTGAGGATAAAAACAGGATGTTGTTGTGGCTGATTCTCTCGTTCTGTATCATGGATTCAATAAAGCCCACCAAAGGAGAAAATAGGCAACTTTTGTTGGAAGGTAATGGAATTACCATGTAATTTTGTTAGGCATCTTCTTCTGTCAACGCAATTTTCACGTTTTTGTGTTAGTTGTATGTAAGGTTCACTCATTTGCAAACATTTTGCCTCCTGATTTGTAGTATACGCCTGAATTACTTGTAATTCAGTCTAAATGTGTGTTATTAGGCAAATAGCAAAAATACATTCTCTTATATTTCTTAAATAATTATTACAATTCCCTGGATTTTATGGTTATTCTAACTTATTTGTAACAACTGCATTTTGAGCTCTTTGATATATAGCGTTTTAAAATTCAACTTTCAAAAAAATGAAATTTTATCTTCAATTCAAATGCTCATTAAATTCTATTAACTTGTACATAAATTCCCTTTAACCAATACATAAATAGCTTCATTTCTTACCGTGCGTCCAAGATGATCCTTATAAGGAATCCAACGAGCCAACGAGTCTCGCCAGTATTCCAGATGGAACTGCTCCACGAACTCTCTCCCAAGTCCATTTCCAAATCGACCTTGTGTCTCCGTCTGACTAATCCGATACTCTCCAGCAAAATCGATTTCCAAATATTCTTTGACGCCATTAGCAATCTGGCGAGTAGGACACCATGCCCCGCCATTCGTCTCTGTGCGGATTCTAAATATAAAAAAGTTCAAAAATTAATCATAAATTATCATTAATTAAATTTAAATTCAATATCTACGCTATCAAATACCCATATACACTGAATAATAGACCCTCCTTCATGTCATATTTGATTCAATGACTAAAGTACAAAAAATATACATCTGTGCGATGATGGCAGTGTTGCTGTAATCGCACAATTGTACTTGTACTATTAAGTAAAAGTATGCTAATGTTTTGAACGAATGGGAAAACTTTAGTGCTAGATGATCAAATAATAATATTCAAAAGTTCTCAAACTCTTCACACAAAACTTCCAAAAAAAATCAGGTCAAAATCCATCCAACATTTTCCCCCCTTTCTTAAGAAACTATATGAAGGCTCCTCATAAAAATATCTTTTCAAGACTGGCAACATACGATAATGTCAGGGAATTAATAGAAGACATTTTTATGAAGTCAAAAAGTAGGGAAAAAATTCAAATAAAAACCAATGCTATGCTATAATTTTCGACCAAAACACGAAGATGAAAAGATTGTGTGGACATTTTCTTTTTTCGTTTCCTCCTCCCGGAAACCTTTATATATACTTTCTCCTTTTCAAAAAGTCAGTGAAAACTTTTTTTTATCGTTGAAACTAGTGCCATTGACACCCTCCATCATCATCATGCAGGTACTGGCAAAAGCGTTACACAACTTTTTATCACTGTTCCGATGGATGTTCTTTATGTAATAACAATAGTTAATGTCGGTGTTCTTTCTGCCATGTGTCCACATGCAACGCTACTCGCCGTGGCCAGCAACTATATATAGTTTACACTCAAACACTATCATTACGCATTCAAGTACAACGCCAGCCTTACGTTAGTACCAGCAGTATCAGCCAAAAGTTGTTATTCCTTTGAAAACTTCTTCGGTTTACTTCCTGTTTCTCGCTCTTCTTCACTTAATGGAAAAATAAAGCATTCTTTCTCACGTACCCTGTGGCACATACGCACATAATACAATTTTGTTATTGACCGCGGTCATTCCAATGGGCAGATCATCCTCAACCTTATTCCATTAACGAATAGGAGTGACGGCATCGTATAAGCTTGTGAATATGTATGCTTTATCTTTCTGAAACTCTTTTCACAGCCTTGGTGGCTAAACTTCATTCACTGAGACTGAGCACATGAAGTATCTACCCTTTGCTTGATATTACTTGTTTGTAGCAAAGTGTATACATTGGAATTTGGGGAAATATATGGGGCATGAGCTCATTCTCTTTCGTTCATCCAAAGAAAATTGAGAAATGAAGAGTGGAGAAAGGGGTCATTGTGCCATATCATCATTTCATATCATCCCTGGTCAGGCTCAGTCATTCAAGCTGAAGCGTTTTCTGTATATTCATATTATTCACTTTCTCTCGTGGTTTCCTTGCATATATCATATAGGTATGTACAACACAACAGATTTCCAAGTAGCGTGCCCATCTCACCCTGTAATTTTCTATTCACCATTTACTGCCAAGAATGGAATGCCATCCGCTATTGTGTCGAGCATTGTACATAAAAGGTATGGGGAACTATTGATAATGGCAAGCAAATGGTATCCCATACATTGTTACTACATATTGTCGTTACATATACATAAATACATACCTATACGATGGTATGGTATAAGGATGATGATTTACTAAATCATGAAGTTTTATATTCTCCTTCTTGGTGTAGAGTTTACAATATATTTTATGCATTTTATACATTTAAGTTACTACAGAATGGAAGTTAAAGTCCCCTTTCTCTTGCTTTCCATCGGTCGCACACAAACAAGTATATGAAATCTCATATTTGCGAACAATTCCCTCCTCTTTCAGTTCATCCACTTCTCTGACTTCACTCGTTTCCTGTCTCTTTTCTCCTGCTTGTTGTCATACACTCTCTCACCACCACTGCCATGCCACACACTGCCTGCCATTGATGTTGATCGGTTGGATGGTCACAATTCATGACGATGACGACTTGCAACACAATATAATAGTATTAGTTAAAGCGTCGTTAAATGGTAGAAATCCTTTTTTGTTCTCTTCTATACTATATGTTGATAATAATATGGTTGCTGAGTAGTTGTGCTGATAGCAGCTTATCTTATGAATGCAATCTATTGTGCTACTACCAATGCACAGTTCAGCGTGTCTCGGTCATAAAGTCAGAACAGACACCCAACAACGGTCAATTTCCCGCAAAATCAAATCAGCAATTGTCACCATCATTGCAAGATATCTACACGAACGTAAAGAGAAAGTGTAGGAGACTGAGTATGGCATGTCGTTTATATGCCTTTCAAAGCCCCCAAAAATGGTAGCTGTGTTGTGTGAAGCTTTGGAGAGCAAGTCTAACGTGTTGAATAAAATGTAGGATTTGAGATATTGCCTTGTCGTGAAACTGATAAGTGGTGAAAGGAAGCCAGCAAGGGAAAAGGAAACGTAAAGTAAAGACATTCATTATAAAAATGTCCACTAGATAGATAAAGTGTGTGCGTAACAATAGAAAAAAGGACAAAAAGTTAGGATTCCCAGAAGGGTCAAGTACCTTCACGTTATTATTATTATACCGACTCTCATCACGTTACTCTTTTCACTCCACTTACTCATATTTGTGAAACAACATGATCAGTCATCAACAACCTGCTCTGTTTCCTACTTACAATTTTTTACAGTATGTATCAATCAACGAAAAGAAAAAAGCTTGAACTTTATTCAAAGAACTGGGATCGATATTTGAGAATCTATACTAGTAAAATATAAATAAACAAAAAAACAATACACACAAACATTGGAGCAACTTGAAAATGCGTCTTTTGGGGAAGATTCGCAGAACATTTGGTTTTATATTAGTCTAAACTTTCTTTCCTGGAACATGTGAAGTGAACGTATAAAGTAGTAAAATTAGGTTAATCTAGGTAGGTCAATGCCACTAGACATGGCCTAATGAGTTTATTGGTGGCCGAAAGCCCGCAAGATGTTCACGTCTGCTTGTGACCGTGATAAAAAGTATAGACCCACTCGAGATATGTACGTACACATGCTATACATATATGATATAATATAGGTAGCTGTGTTTTGGTTTTTGTATAAACCGGTAAAGTACAAAAGTATGGTACACTTTGGTAGAGTAGCTAATATCAACAACTTCTCCCTGCACTTTGGTAAAAAGAAGATGCTGCAAAGAGGCTATAACATTAAAATCCTTCGGAAGAAGTGCTTTGATATTATTATGTCAAGCCTAGTGCGTCTGGCGTATGTGGTAGAATCCAGGAAAAAGAGTGTACGCTCCTCGTTATTTCTAATATAAGACCATGAAGAGTGATTTTGATTAAATCAATGATAAACTTGATTATCAACATTCCTTAAGGCACTACACAATAACTTTTGCAATAACACAGGAATATATACACAAGTCCATTTTTTTACCTAAAAATATATTGTTATACTTCGTGTTATATAAACACAGAATACATGCATGTATGTGTGTATCAAATCAACCGTTATCAAGTTTCCCCATATACCTTTTCTCGTATATACATATAACATCTTTGGCACATAACGACTGCCGTTATTAGCACAAAAAAACTTCTCTTAAGAGAGGCTTAAACTGTAAATAAAGATTGTCAAGTGGAAGTAGACAGATGTTTTTGGCAACTGTTATTTTTTGCCATCTTCTTCATTCTTTACTGGTTTTTTGTTTATACTACACTGAAAAAGTGATATAAACGGAGTAAAGTATAGAATCCAGGAGAGAACACGGTGGTGAAAGTTTACTCAGAAAAACCAAAAAAGAAAGGAAATATGGGGAAACAAAATTCGTGTAAAACTGTGTGATATGTTGTCTTTTTTTACAATTTTCTCCGCCAAAAAAAACCTACCAGACCAACTAACTTATTTCTAGAGGAAATGTAACCTTTCAGCTTGGGTTGGTTTGGTTAAAGCAGTAGGCATGGTGGTGGAAACGAAATTCCACTATTCTCTAGTTGATGGTAGAACAGAAACACAACATCAAGTCACATTAGAAGGATCTTCTTTTGTTAACAAGTCAACATGCAACAAATAAGTCTGGAGAAGTCAGAAAGAGAGGCAGACAGAAGAAGAAAGAAAGGCAACTTGAAGAAAAGTTTTTCTTTGATTAAATAAATCGGGAATGAGGAAAGCTTAGCACTTTCATCGGCAATATATGTATTTCTGTTTCTCTACAAGCTACATATAATATACGGCTCTTTTGTTATAACCGCACATATTGTTTTATGTATTTATGTACTCTTGGGCTGGTTCATATAATAACAATTTGATGGGATGATAGGATGACAACGAAGAGAGCTTTGAACCCTTTACTTAACTATACATATTTATATTCCTTCAGCATCAACGTATAAGAAATGTCTCCAATTGAAGCATCCTGCGTGAGTATTTAGCGGATTTGTAGGACTGAGCTTCAAGTAGCATAAATTATACAAAAAGTGGCGAGAAAAACAATCTGCTGAGAAAAATAAAAGATTTTGCAAGTTTCATACTAATTAATGACTTTTGAAGTTTTCGTCCTAGACGTTTCTCTCAAACTTTTTTCCAGACTACATGGGTGCAGAAAGGGGTACTATTGGTATTACACATAATTTGAACGAAATGGTAAAGCCAAGAAAAAGTTTTGGGAAGACGATGATGTTGGAATTGTGAGAAATAGAAGCACACAAAATCTTGTGGCTTTGCACGCATAAAATAGGTCGTGGTTCTTCAAAAGAAGTGATGAGGGAAATATTAAATAGTTTGCAAAGTTTGAACTGAAAATCCTCCGTCAAACTATTTATGAATGAATCACAAAGGAATCAAAATCAACAATAAACTACACTCGAGTTGGTTTCGTTTGAGTTTCTTCTTCCAGTTCTAACTTAGAATTTGTATCAACTACAAATGAGTATTTTCATCTGGTATTTTGCTGAATTGTATGGTAAATAGCACATCTCTATGTATAGTACTATTTTATATAATTATTGCCTTACGACGACATGCATACATATTATGTAAAGTCGTTTCCAGTATGACTCACCATTCTTGTCTATGAATGACTCGGTTTAGTTATTTATTGAAGAGTTAATGAGAAAGTGGGTCAGAAAGTAGTAGTACGCTGGTGATGAGGCAATAATGACTCTATTTCCAGTGAAATTGTACACGCATTTGTAGCAATGATGATGGTAATGGTTGGGTTTAAGTAATTGAAAAATACACATGAACAATACAGATGAAAACTTAACACGTATGTATGTAGTTGCAGTGTTTGTTAAGCTGCCATATGAATCGCTATTTAATGTTCTATGAAAAACATTGCGAATCGCTACTACTGCTAAATTAATTTGCACTTCCTACTACAGGAAAATGTAAACGTAATTTTCCCAGAATATTAAAAATTATGATTCTGCTCCAATTCATAATCCTAAAATCAACTTATGTACATATTATGCAAGTTCATAAACAATTGTACGAAAGGTAGGTTTTATATCCAAGTTAGCAGAAATGTTTTTTTCCACACTTAATCAACTCTTTTATTATTATACCTAAGTACTTCTAAATATGAGCTGCAATAATCATAAATATAAAAATGCAACTAAAATTGGCAAAGTTCCATCTACACCAACCGGAACAATTGCAATATAATTATACGACCCCTTTTCCCTGTTCAGATGTTCAGTGTACAATTATTTAATTAGGATGAGGAACAATACGAATTATTAGAATTGGTATAAATATTTTTATTTTTGCTGACACTCTATTTCGATTAAGACACTATATGACACTATATATTTTGATTAAGGTACATATATAGAGCAGGTCCGTTATCAGAGGGCAAGACGTTGTTTTTCATGCTGATTTTCTGATTTTACTAGTAATTTTAGATTCCATGCTAGTTAGATAAATACTTGTATGGAACTTGCCCTTATGGAATTCATAAAAATATTTATATGCATAATTTTTCGTGAGGACATTCAAGGCTTTGACATTTAAGATGTCATGTGTACATTGGATTATTTTATAATTGAGCCTTCAGACCTATATCCAATTCTGTCCAAAAAATTTGTCGGAACAAAAAACACTCGATAAAATAAAAAGTAATACATAACGTTTACATACAAAAAACGTTTGCAACAAACTATGTTGGATGATGACATTTCATTTTTCCCCGATAAACATTTTGACCTGACTTTAACAGAAAAATAAAAACAGAAGTACCTCAATTCAAATATACATAGGATGATAACAATAAACATTAAATGGCTACTTAGATAGCACGAACATTTGGAATTATTATTATGCTGTTGGTCATGTATGACTATATGGCCCTATCAAGCCAAGTAATCGACTGCATCTGACTGTATAGTATGTGTGTCCAATTCCAAAAACTGCAAATGTTGGGCTTCATACTGGACCATGATGTGCAATTTATTCTATGATGTTTATACATCGTCTCTGTTATAGCTTCTTTTTGCCAATAATTTTAACTATACTTGGTTTCCGTAAGCTGCATCTTGCACATAATCTTTTATGAAGACCAGCGTTTCTCGTCTAAAACTTGCAAGGTCATATATTACTCATTCTGTTAGCTTTTAGTAGCATCTGCAGCCTGCAGAGCAGTAATTTTAGTCTGATTTGATGTGTTTTCGTTTCTCATCTTCTCTTGTCGAAGTACAAATAAATGTGTCATGCTCCGCATTTAGTTTAAAAACATGTTTTCTTACTGGGTTTTACGTACATACATCTCTATAATCAATATTGTACTTGTTGTGTCTTTTCTTACTTCATTAGTTGGTACTCTGTCTGTGTGGTCTACTATATTTGTAGCCTTTCGTAACATGAAAACTTTTCTGCAAATGTGCCATTACTGGTAAATACCAGCACAAGCCAACAACTAAACAACCAAAATTACATGTCTTGCATGGTTTGGCCTTTTTATGCGGTATGTTTGTTCAGATGAAAGGCAGACCACCAGCAAAACTTTTTTCGCAGATAACTATATACAAACACTGAAGTAAAGTTAATAAACTAATGCTACCATTTCTTGCTGCATTCATCCAACTCAACACTACATTTAATGTCTCCACTTTTCCTCATAACAATTTAGTTTTTCGACAATGCAAGGCGTATATTTTATGCTCCCTTCTCGCTCTTGTTTGTTTACATACAATATAATGGTTCGTTTGCCAATCGGAATGTCTTGCTGGCAGTCGTCGGCGTAGTCATCATGCTCATCTTCATCATCTTATTGCAATGCAACGTGTAATACTTTTTCCTATGCGCTGGCTGTGATCGTATCCTTCTCGAACAGCGTACATACACACAATACACATGTTAGTAATCAAAGTGATCTCCATCACTTGCTCCTATTCTTTTTTATACAGCATGAGACAACAGCAGAATAACTTCATGAAAGATGTAAAAAGTGAAACAGCATTAAAAGGATTCTGGGATTTTATTCTATGATCAGCAAAGCAGGCCAGCAGACGCCCAGTTTACATATTGTATGAAAGTGGCTTGATGACGTTGTCGGATGACTAGGTACTAAAATGTGCATGACTCTGACTATTTCTCTCATCTACCACGAAACCACTACCTATTTCTCTACTTCCTCTTCTTATTCATGCGCTGCTCTGTCTGTATACAACGTTGGTTGTGTCAATTTCATTTGTTTTTGGTGAAGGAGTAGGTGCACATTTTTGCTGGTACGGAGCTCTATGGTATAGACAAAAGTTTTTATGATCTTATCGGGAAAATGCTAATGTAATATATGTAGATATGTTTCTACTTATCACAAGATTTTCCTTATTGCTTACACTTGGCTACTAAATAATACGCCTATATCAACATCATCATCATTTCTTTTTTTAAGAACTACAGCAAAGTTGAGCTGTATATGAGGTTTTGTCTGTTTGTCCGAGCTTTCATGATTGAATTCGTTTAACTTTTTTTTTATCCATGGGTCAGATCATGTAAACTTTAGAGGTCATGTATATGGGATAATATTCTGCAGTCAAGGTCCTAAATAAAAATTCTAAAATGTGCCCTTATAAGGGTTCTCTTCCACCCTCTCACTTTATATATAATAGACCAAATACCCAAAACTTTCAAAATTCGAAAGGGTCAAAGTTTATTCCCCAACTTTATCTCTGGCATCGCGATATAATCATCTACCCTTTTACCAAACTCTGGTTTTTTATTCCTAATATTACTGCTATTTTGACATTGCTTGACTCTCTCTGTCTGACTCACCCATCCAAAATAACTTTAGCCATACAGGTAAACAATTGTGTAGCATATTTGCAATCGTGTAGCTTTTGCTGCTGCAGCTTCAACTACAGAGAAGGTATGCGTCAGTAAAAAACAAGCGTGCTATTGAAGATAATCAGTACTCAACATTCTCTATCCTTTAGCTCACGTCTTACGACAAAACGGCCGGCTGTGTAATATTTAGCTCTCTAGTCGTGACTGCAACGCTGTTCACTCTCACTTCCTTGCCATAAGTGCCACGAAGTCACAGACTTTCTAACTCAAAGAAATTATTAAATATAATTATATTGATTGATTATTGGATTTCTCGGAAATCATCAAAAAATAAAAATGGTTTTCATTCCGTTGAAAGACTGTCCATGTCCTCTGTGCTTGAAGGTACGTTAATAATATACACATTATACATACATTTGTTCAGTATTATTTTAAAAGCCCCTTTTCAGTAAAATTACGGAAATCTAAGTTGAGTGAACGTGACATTTGAAATATCGCTACCATCCTGGCACAAACATTGTAACAGTTTTCCTTCCAGAAAGAAAACGCTGGGTTGTACATATCTTTCATAGAACAGATAAATAGAAAAGTCAATACATATGTTCATTATTGCTTGGAGAAATAAGTGCAAAAATATCTACATTAGTTTGCCAAATAAAATACACCGAATCTTCTGTCTGCAAGGTTAGATTATGCATCCATAAGGAAAATTACATGTTTCCGAACTCTAATCACTAATGGCATGTCATACTCAGAGCCCTTTAGTACTTAAATACATATAAGCAAATCCTCCTAAAAATCCGTGATGACTATCGCTGGCTGTTAGCTAGATAGACATATTTCACGGTTCATTTTCCTTTACAGTGTGGTCTTACTGCCTCTTTAAAGATGAAGCAAGTGCTTAAAGTGTAAAAAAGTGAAAACTCCATAAAATAAAGATTGAATCCAGCTAGTGGAACGTTTTTGGTGCAAAGATTTTTTCCATTTAAAAATAACGAAGAATCGATACAAAAAACATATTTGAGCAGATGTACTTGTTGTAATGCTGTATTGTTCACTTATTTTAAAAATCCTTTTATCTCACTTTTGCAGAACATTCCAACAGTTCGGGCAGCGGAAAATTTTAATGCTGAGGCAGATGCCGAAGCATTAAAACAAGCGATGCGAGGATGGGGATGTGACAACGAAGAAGTCGTATCCATTCTAGCCAAGAGAAATTCTAACCAACGAGAGAGGATTGAGGATGCCTACAAAAGCATGTTTGGAAAGGACTTGGTTGAAGATCTGAAAGATGAGTTGGGTGGAAATTTTGAGCGTGTGGTTGTCGCTCTGATGTACCCTTGGCCGCAGTTTTCTGCCCGGGCAATCAAAAAGGCATGTGATGGAGTTGGAACCTCTGAGGAAATCCTCATTGACATTCTTTGTACTGCCAATAACTGTCAAATTAAAATGATCGGAGAGGCCTTCAAAGAAAGTACGTGCCAAGATGCCTTTTATCTACTATCAAACTTATTCCTCTAATTTACTCTATCTGTTTTTTGAATTTACTCTTGCAAACAGTTTCAATGTATCGTTTATGATAACGATAATGAATTCTAAGAAAAAATACGTTAATTTGAATTTAACCTCAAAACTGTGGGTAAAAATTACAAGTATTTTCAAACCAAATGATAGTGTCATTCAAATGTAGTACATGCTTTCTGCGGGTAATTCTTGTTAGTCATGCTACTTATTTTTCTGAGAGTTAAAGTAAAAATACGATGTCATATTGTTTCTCTTATGGACTATTTACAGTGTATGAAGACTCCATAGAGGACATTTTGGAAAAGGAGCTTAGCGATGACTTCAAACATATGATGGTGGCACTAGCTCAAGGAGCAAGGCATGAGGATGAAACTGTCAACGTAGAAAAGGCAAAAGCAGATGCAGCAGCATTGCATGAAGCGGGTTCGTTAAAAAATTAATTCTAATTTTTTTATAAAAAAGCGACATTATGTCCTTTTGTACCCACCCGCATCCTCATATTTTAGTGAAATTTAAACATGATAAAATGTTAACGCAAAAATCAATACAGTCTTAAATTCTCCTGGTAGCTAGTTACGTACGTTGATGTCACAATACGTTCACTTGTTTTTCATATTACTGTACTGACAATCATTATAATGTTGGTTGACAGGTGAGCTAAAATTCGGGACCGATGAGTCTGCCTTCACTTCTGTGCTAGCTCGGAACAGCTATCAGCAGTTGAATGCTGTCAACGAAGCTTATCTAGAGCTTGCTGGGAAGACGCTGGAAGAAGTCGTGGATTCTGAACTCTCTGGTGACATCCACAGAGCTGCCAAAACTATTCGTAAGTGGGTTCATGTTTCCTTTCACGCTTCCCTTTTTACTATCTCTCCTTTTCTTTTAAAAAACTGTCGTTCTCTCAAAGAAAAAAATGTGCACAGAAAATGTACATTTTATATTTGTATCTTTTCTGGGAACCCGTATAACCCAACAACTAGTGGTATCGTACTTTTCCGTTCCACATCCACACTGCTGTCATTTTTGTGGTTTTCTCAAATTCCCTTTTGCCACTCTTATCATCATTATCCAACCAACACAAGATGGAACATCAACTCCTCATCTTTTTCCTCATGCATTTTATATACAAATTTTCCCAAGTCATACTTACTTCACCTCTCATCTTAAATTTGGAATATTATGAAAATAGAGGAGACAAAATCTAATACTTTTCCACCACCACAACATATAATCAAACCAAAAATGAGGGAGTTATATGACAGGTTCATTCATAATATATTAAAACCGTTTTTCCTTGATGAGATCGAGAGAGGCAACCAGTCCTGTGGGAAGATCTGTCTAGCACCAACATCACTAACACTAGTTAACAGACAGCTAACATTATATACTATGTACATACCCAAATGGGTTACATTCACTTTCATATCATCAAAGAAGCCTTTTGTTGCTGTTGTTTCGCTTTGTGAGAATGGGAAACATCAAAGACGCTTGTGTTACCATTCTGCAACAACGATATTGTTCGTATTGCTCTTGCTGCATTGCATCTACGCAGTAAAAAGTATGGTTTTTGAGTTTTTGGGTTGATTTTGTTGAAAGCGAATTGTATTTTTCCCAAGCAGTAAAGTGGCAAGTGGCTTTAGCATGGTTGCTGTCAGTTATGCGACATCAGCAGTCTGTCTACCTTTCCATTATCAATACATAATGTATTCGCCTTCTCCCTCCAGTTTAATATTTAACGCAATTATTAATATGCACTTTTACTTTATATTTTTATATGCAGTGACGATTGCACTTCAAGGAAGCGACAAATACTGGGCTGTTCGTTTACACGAGGCAATGGCAGGTCTAGGAACGGATGACAAGGCTCTTATTAACATTATCGTCGCAAGGTCTGAAGTCGACTTGGGAAATATCAAACAGGAATTTGAGCGGCAGTATGAGCAATCATTGGAGTCGTGGGTGGAAAGTGACTGCTCCGGAGATTATAAGAAAATGTTACTCGCATTGATTGCAGGATGAAAGCCATTTCTATACATGCCATCTTCCTCCTCATAAAGGATTAGAACGTTAATATTTAAACCACCGCTTGGGAGTATTTATGTGAAACCAAAAATTAAATAAAAAAGGGAAAATGGAAATAAAATTTACAGTGAAAAATTTGAAAATGTTTAATATTTAAAAAATTACTCATTGTGTAATACAAATATGAATTAATTAGTAATTAGATTATATTATGAGCACATGTAATAATTTAATTAGTTTAATTTTTTCCAAAAAGAGAATAAAAAGTATTGTTTGAAAAAGGAAAAACTTTTGTTCAAGATATAATAACGGCACATTTTCCTGCTTTAGTTCTGTGTTTTAATGAAATGACATAATTTCTAACAAATACTTGGACACTTTTTTCATATGTAAGTTACATTTGACGGTTTTGACATTTTGGGACAGCTTTCTGTGGATAGCTTTTGTTTCTTTTTGACCGTGATGAAGAGTGTTGAAATAATTTTACTTCTGTCTCTACTTTCACAATACAAAGTTTGTATATTAATTTCAAATTTCATGAGAATTGTCACGAAATTTGATGAGCGCTTTGAGCAACACAATAAGTTACATGAAGCAGCCTTAAAAAGCGAATGGACATTAAACACTTTCCCTCTGCTTTTCTCATTGTGACTGGATCATTATCACTATCCTCAGTGTAATATCTTCATCATCATTTTAATTTTTTGTAGTTCCAGTCAAACATTTATGTTATAAAATGTTTTGTTCTTTCACCACCGACCGTTTATTTCAAAATGAGGAAAATAATGTGCTGAAAAGAACTTTCTACAAAAGACTGTCAGAAGAAGGGAACTAAAAGAGGCAGGACAGGGCAAGGCCATGCACTGTTGTAGTCTCTATTCATTTTGTTTGATCTCCTTTACTGTTCCTTTCATTTCTTTTTCCCTTTGTTATTTCCTTCATCAAAAAGCAGTAGTCAGTACAGTAGTATTAGCAGCGGCATACATGGAAGGCAAGAACAGAATGTAGTTTTTTCCCCGTAACAATGCATACTTATGTTGCCAAATTAAACTGGGTTTACTCTTCTTTGCCTCCTCCGTACACGATTTTGAGTGATATGAACAAAACGTGATTGCTGTTTACCATCACTTTCACTTTTGCTGCAACCCAAAATCCGGTACAAATAAAAGGCAAAAAATTGACCTTTTCTTATATACATCTCAAAAGGAAAGAAAAGCAAATTTACAATCAATGTAATAATGCATGAGCAAATTTTTTATACATGAAATTCTCCGTTACATACAAATGTAAACACGCACAATCAACTGCAGGCTACACGTGAGTACATCACCTTATCTTCTTGGAAAAATACCATAAAAATGGCAAAGAATAACAAAAAAATACAAAGCGGATGGTGGTGCATTATTTGAATTTGTTGTGTTATTTTTTACCTTTAGAGCTGAACAAATACCTAAATACATACATACATATATATTACTGCTTTTTGCTGTTTGTGATGCGATTTGTACATGTTTTCTCTGGTCTTGACAAAGAGAAATCATTCTTGATAGAATTTCTTTCAAGAAAATTACTCTTGCTTTTGCGACTAGTTTAATGCCATGCTTTTCTTGGGTACATATTGACAGTATTTTGCCAAACAGCATTGTGCTATTGTATTTTGACATTTTCCAAGGTGCACAAACAAATCCACGCTGTTAGTCCCTCACACAACAAATAGTCTTCTCTTTTTCTCTGAAATAAGGAATTGCATACATTCAAGAGAGTGAAGAGCTAGATACAACAAATAATGCCAGAAAAAGTGCGTCGATTGCATATCTTTTAAGACTACACTGGTTTAAGAAAAAATCATGCGGTATAGCTAACGCTTCTATTTCCTTCAACCATTTTCACACTGTTTGGCTGGCATATATGTACATACAAAGTCAAATCGCTTTGGTTTGAGCAAATAAGGAAAAATGCTGAATTCTTTCGACAGAAAGAAGAACAGCAGTGTAGTGTTAGCGTTAAAAGTCAGGGAATTCCTTTCAATTTCTCAGTTTGAAACGGCACAGCACCCTTTCTCCTTTCTGCAGCTTTCACACAAGAGGAAGAGAGAAATGGGATGAAAAGAATGTCGTTTGCACTTACTCGCAAAACAAATACATTATTTGAAAAAAGAAATACTAAAATTCGAGAGGAGAAAAAATCTTTCATCAGTTTTCCCCATGTCACTCAGCAGGATAGAAAAACGCTATTGTTGAGCAGTTTTGTTCGGTTATGGTATGATATGCAAGTTTTACATTCCTACATAATAAAGAATCAGTTGAATAATATTGTGAAAACCAATCTGAAGACGTGCCTACTCGCCCAAAAAAATGACAACACAAGTAACACAACCACCAACAAACATTTCTTTACCATGCCCTAAATTGTTAAAATTACGGTACGAGTAATATTTTTAAAAAACATTCAGGACAATATAACCGAACCTACTAAATATGTTGTTTATACTTTGTACACTATGTGTACATTGCAAACAATGTCTATTTTAATTTTAAAGTGCTTTCTATTTCAGTAAAGAAAGCCGACGGGTATAAAAAACACTCATATATGCAAATTTTCATATATTTTCATTTCCATATATCTCTCGTCTCGTCGTCGTCCCTTGATCTTCCCCGATTTTACTGTTTTTTACACTCTTCTTATAATACCTTCTACTTCACAACAACAAAAGTTATTGGTTTTATCACTATTTACCAAACTCTAAAATTCCCTACAAAAACAACTTTTTGTGTCCACACATACTCCACTCCACTTCTTCCCATTCCCATCATCGCTTTAACTCCATATTGTTCTATCCTGAAAAAAAACACTGCCCAAAGTATTGTAGCAGAGAAATGTGAAGTTAAACTTTATACTTTCTAACGAGTTCTCTTTACTACCACTCAGCTATACTTCTTTCTTTGTTGTGCTATGCTGCTGTGCATGTCTAGATGAATTGTGAAATAGCCATTTCTAAATTATATTGCTCGAGAATTTATGGAGCTCAATTTTCACAGCACAGCGTAAACGTAGTGTCGTCTGGAGACCTTCAAAACGTGTGGGTTTGGTTGGTGTTGTTGGTAGTATCAACTTTTTCCAAACAATAAACAACAGCTACTCCAGAAAATTTACACTTTTTTAAGCAGTAAAGTTGCATTTTCGATTGTCAATTTCAGCCCTTCTCTTATTCTTATGGGACAGCATGATAGCCCTCATGTAAAATGATGGGACTTGAACTATATCTAAAAAAATAAAAACAGGAGACACACAGCACACCCGAGTGTTGAGTCTCTGCAAAAATGGAAAATATATTATTATGAAAGTTGTTGGAGAGCAAACATTTTTGCATACATGCTATATACATATTTTCCCTGAATGTATATTATGATTATGTATTTGTGTAAAAAGAATAGGAAACTCTATTATCGTTTTTTTGCTTTCTTTTCAGTAGTACACCAGTATAGTCTTGATGATAGAGAACGACTGGTTGTGGAATTTGCCTTTCATTTAAAAGCAGCAGCAAGATTGACGTCAAGTTAATATAAGGGCTATACACTTCCAAGTAGAGTAGAATAAAGGCATTCTATAATATCTGCATGTAAAAAGAAAAGGACAATAAAATTCACTTTTGCTTCCTAAGGGCTCTCCCAAAGCAACATTCAACTATGTACCCAACTCATGTACACAAAGGCAATACGATAGCGAAATAAAAAAAAGCGACATCCACTTTTCAAATGCCCGGAAAAAGTGGAACGCTCGAAAAAAGAAAGAAACAAAGAAAGAGATAGGTTGTAGTACAAAGGAAAGGGAAACGCAAAAAAAACTTGGAAATAAAATGAGCATCATTGATGGAAGGAATGATACACGGACGGAAATATGTTACATATATTTTTGTGCTATTTTTTTGTGAATGGGATTTTTATTTCCCTGTGCAAAAAAAAGTTTTAAATTTCCAATATGAAGTCTTCCTTTTGTTTGTAAGAATGAAAATATGCATGCATATTGGGAGGTGAACTGTATCTTCACCCAGTTCAGTAGGAAACATTGTGGAGAATTGCAATTCAAAAACTGTAGATAAAAAAATGTCATTTGGTCCTTCAGCGCATTGTGCGAAACGATTTGTAAATATCATATTTCTACTTTAGTCTTAGTATCAATATTACAACTAAAAGACAAAAGTGTAAGTTATTTCAGACTGTGTTGTATTCATATTTAGGAAGCAAAATAAGAAAGCCTATCATGATCATCACCATTATCATGTTCTTGGCTTGTTACATACATTGTTTTAAGGCTCCTTGCTATCTTAGTTTGTTCACTGGTTGACTACTCGATATAGAGAGAACTGAGAACTACAGTACATATTGTGTTACGCATACATTTTACTGTTTGGAAGCTTGTGTGTATTAGGTTTCATGTATTTTCATAGACTTTTCTACAATGTGCATTTGTACTCTGTGTGTGTGTTATTATTTGGAATTGTTGAATTTAATAGAGTAGTACTGGTGAAATGGAGGTTTATCCTCTCAACCATAATAATGGTTGTGACTTGTGAATATAATATCAGATGGAATAGGGAGACACGTCGCTTTGGTCGTCTTTTCGTTTTATCCTTTACTTGGAACTACCAAGCTGGTAGTATCCTTATATAGCAAATAATAAGAAAAAGACAGCAGCATAGAAAAAAATAAAGAAATACTATTAAAACATCCACCATCGTTTTGGGACCTTAGAATTCCTTCATCTCGTAATATATTTTGGCAACTACCACTACAAAAGAAATAAAAGAAGAAGTAAGAAGATGACGTGTGTACCAACTTGTGTATATTGTTCTTGTGTATGTCTGTCTCACTGAGTTCTGTATAATGTGATATATTTTGTATAAAATTGTTAGGTTTTCGCGGTACAGTTCAAAGGACTGCTTTTGCCAACACATTCGTATGTATTTCTTATATTCGTCCGGATGAAGAAAAGGATGTATTTTGGCCAAAGAGCATTATTCAGCAAGAGGAGCAACGAGACCTTATGCCTGCTTGCCTTGCTTTGCCTGCCGGAAGTACCACCATTACCATTGCATTATTTGCTATTTTGTATGACGATATGCTGGTTGCTCGATCTTCTCTCTGATGTTGCTTCTCTCTGGTTGTTGCGGCAGGTTTCTCAAATATGCCACAAACAGACGTAAATGCCCAAGGAAATATTTCAGAAATAACTTTTCCGCATACCCTTGTTCCTTTCTGTCCTTGCTAAAACATCCGGTTTCTCCTAAAGGTACACAGTACACAGTACAATACACACACACGCACAGTAGCATAATACTAATGTGGTCGTAGTCTGTACCAAAACTTTACAAGAATTGTTAATGTGTCCTCGCTCTTCTGACGGCTGACACTGACTTCTATGGTCATTTAATATTTTCAACATGTGCGGCCATTGTCATTTCAGATAATTTGTAAGGGGAGTCCGTCTGTACATAGAACGGACCAAAACAATAAGGGACAAGGGTTGTCTATTAATTAGATACCCTTCAAGTTTTAACTCTTTCAAAAGTTAGACGTATACATTCATATTATGCTTCTTTAGTCGCAGAGTTTATGGTTTATGACTGTTGATTTTTGAAAACAAAGGGTATATGCAATGTTATGTGTAAACTATATGCTAACAATGGTATGCATTTACGAAAAAACTCAAGATTATGAATTGATTTTGCGATGTTTGCCTACACAGCATTTATTTTGTCCCTTGTATTTTTTCCCAAAATAATCACTTTGCGAGAAATTGAATGATCTTTCGAAAGCTTCATGAAAGTGTGTAATTTTCTGTTAGTAGAGAGCATAATTTCATATGGTACCTACATATATATACAATGGTCGCCCTATGCATGTATTTCCCCTTTGACTTTTTAGGTCATTCTACTTATCATCACTACAGCGAAATCCCAACAAAACAAATGTACATCCTAAGTACATAATGCAATAACTACTTTAGCTGGATGACAATAAGCGTACTTTACAACGAGATCAGCCTTGCTTTTTATAAGGGCCCAAGTTTCAAATGTCCCATTTTACAATGAAACTTCTCAGCTGCATACAAGTTAACTGAAGATGTATAAGTGAACTAATATGAAATAAAGTTATATACATTTCTCTCCTGAAATCATATCCATGTTTTTAACGAACGTGACAAGGAAGTTGAATAGTGCTTTGTTGAGAAGCACTTTAGGTCTCATGGCCTTTTTCTTCTCTTTTTTTGTGTAGCTTTTGCTCTTTGTAAGAATGGCAAATATTTTATACTTAACGTTCTGCCTATTTTAAAGTAGTTGTATATGAAAGTAGTGGTGTCAGTAGGAGTAAGAAATACTATTATGAAATACAATGAACAATTATTTCATGACTCTTGCTAAGGAGAAAGAAATTTTCAACGGACATTTCTCTGTACTGCTGGTAGTAGAAGTATGCTGAAATTTGACAGTCGTGTCACCGGAAATAATATCCAGAGGGAAAATTGTTCCTTTGGCACACTGACATTATATTACTTTTACTGCCACCACCTCTACCACTACTCCTACTCAACGACCAAAAGCTTGTATTACTTTACTTGCTTAATATGTTCTCTGTAAATTGACGCTGGAAGTTTTCTCAAAAATTGTCATCATCCTCAAAAGAGAGATGGATCGTAAAGAATGTGTCGGATGTTTGCTTGTGTAAAATTGGTGTTAGGTACATTTTTATCTTGTATATTTGCACCCAACATTGACGAAAAGGGTCCCGGTCTCAAGTCAAGTCTCAGTCCTTTTACTATTTTTAGTTTTTTTTATTCCCGGAACAGGATGTCCCTTTTGTCCTTACGAAAAATGTAGTAGTGCGTTTGCCGTTGCCGCAGGGTTCCAACTAAATGAATTTACTTGAAAACAAAATAACGAACTTTTTAGTTGACATAATAAGGTCAATAATATAATATAGCTCTTTCGGTAAAATTTCTTGGAAGTCAAGTTACTTCTAAAGAATAGGATTGTTGGATAGATAGAGCTTCCTCAACAGTGAAATCATTTTAAAATACTTACAAGCATAAATGCTCACAGGTTTTTATAATCGTTCAAATTTTCTGTATTTCTTTTACTTCACATGTATTACTTAGTTGGACTTTTCAGTATTTCATATTTAGAACTAAGCAGCAATTCCATCTAGTATGTCAGGGATAATCTGATCGACCTAAAGTTTTGAATAATGTCGTGCAGTTAAACGTGCTGACAAAAATATACGTTATGTTCATCACATCGATTTCTCATATTGTTTGATATTTTAATGTATAAAGAACGTTATCGCACACTGCATTTTACTTTGTAGTATTTTACTTTATTTAACAGCTCAATCAAATCGAAATATTCTCGAATTTGTAAACTAACGTTTCAGGTAACATGAGAAAACGGGGAAGATGAAAGCGCAATCAGGAAATATTCCAATGTTTGCAATGAACATTAATCAAATCTTGTCTTCTTATCAGTTAGATTGTACAATGCAGCAGAAGGGCTGCTCTTTGATTGCTGATTTCAGCGTAGGTGGTGAAAGACTGTAGTGACAGGAGAACGGGATAAAAATTCGAGAAGGAGGATTTAGACCGGAGAAACCTTCGCATTTGGTATGGATTCATGGATTACAACAAACAGAACGACTGAAATGATGTTGTGCGTTTGGCGGGTAGATGTGTAGAATGTTTGAGTACACATGGAAGATTTGAATGGTTGATTTAAACATAAAAGTATTCATATGTAATGTGTATGGTAGCAGCAGCAGACTACTTCAAACAGTATGAAATATATGGATTGTAACAGTTCTTATGGAGCATAAAAAACATGAAGTTGGAATAAAATATTATGCACGTATTTGTTTGCCTGCAATACGATGACTGTGGAAATGAAAATAGAAGAAAGCAGGAAAATCTAATGATGGGATGAGCAGAACAGCAGCCTTTTCGCTGCTCTGATGTTGACTGTTCGGTAGTAATGGGATGGCATGCTCCATTCATTTCAGTATTTGTACATGTGGTAAATCAAATATTTCAAGAATGAAATAGAGAGAATGAATACAGCGAAAAACTCACCTCGCATTTTGTGGTCCGACACTTTTGACATCGAAAGATGAGGATGCTGTGATCTGTGATGCGTTTATCTTTCCTGATTGCATTCCGAGAGGATTCACACATTCTTCATCGCCCCATTCTTCACCGCCGCCTGTATGACAAGAGTAGCAAGAAGAAAAGAAAAAAATATTGTACGTTCATATATTTTATGTCAGAAGAGAAAGGAAAGAGAAAAGGAAGAAGAATGAGAAAATACTTTAAATAATATGTTACATTTCTACACTACATACCATACAAGCCTTCAAGTAAAGGTGATGATGGTAAAAGAGGAGAGGATTAGCGTACATGCCTTTTCCGGAAGGAATATTGCAGGAGAAGGATATACATATGTATTGGGTGATAGTTAAATAGGGCTCAACTGTAGGCACAGCTTAGGGAGAATAGTGTAGGAAGAAGTTTCAAATATTATGTGTGTGTCGTATCTATCTTTAAAGTAAATCTGCAAACCGACTTGAGTCAAGTTCCAGTACCGACCTTTGACTGTGAACTGTGAGCATGTCTTCAAGATTTTTTTAGAACATTTTAAATCTTAATTAATACACGTAAACATAAAACTACGAGTTACTTTACGTGATACATCAAAATCAAATCGCAGTTGTCCCATATCTGAGGTATGGAAAAAATGTGTGCAAACTTATGTCAATAAACAAATCCATTTAAACTTATAGACGGACGGACGCTTTTCCCGTCTTATATTCTATAAAACTTCCATATTTTTTTAGAACTTAATAATCATATTCTTTCTCACGCTGCAAAGAACGTGTTATCTGGCTTAAGCTCTAGAACAGCACGGCTGACTTATAGGTGGCATTAAGGATGAAAGAAACTATTTTCTATTAAACAATTTATCATCACCAACATTTTACCTTATAAAATCATACAAACATTGTTACATTATTATGAGCCCTTTGCAGGGTCTATCAGTGCACTCATAAATTTTCTGTACATTCATTACTTACGAACGATATATACAAATGTAGATACATACACATCGTGCAAAAAAATGATCTTTTGAATTGGAATACAGTTATGAAAAAAACCTTGTGCCCACTACTTTGCAAAACCAAGTATTGAGCAAAAACGAGGCTTACTTACATATTTGCCAACCAAGTTAGGAAAGTAATTGCTTTTATTGTTACAATACAAGTGCAAAAATCGTTTTTACGATGTCCGAATGTTTTAAAAGTGAAAATTATACATCTTATTTCTACACCTGCAAATACCAGAGAGCTAGGGGGAAAAGTTATCACGTAACAGCAATTCCAAACATTAAGCTGTTACAAGGCAGCCGCTCCGCTGAATGAAAAAGATGACGGCGATGAAATAAAAAGATGATGATAGGATAGGTAGATGGAATGGGAGTGTGTGTGCCTTCCTTTTTCATCTTTGCAATTTTTTCCCATGCTCCATCTCTCCATCCTCTTCTCTTCTTTCTTGCAAGTGAAAAATGGGTCAGTCTCAGTTTTATTACACTGCATTCAATGTTTGCTTTATCCTTATGTGCAATCCACACTGCTCGTTATTTACACGTGACTGAAATTTCCAACGTAGCTCACATATTTCATAAAAATTATAGACCATCTACGTGTATGTAAAGGGAGAAAAAAACCTTGCAAACCTATTTCTTCTTTTTTTTCTTAGCACATATACAGTTTGCCAGGTTAAGTTTCTCTCAACAGCTACAGAATACGAGACCAGAACCACTTACAAATAGTATTGTTAATACAGCCAGCACGTAAGCAAAAAATATATATGTGTGTAAATATATAAATTATGTACGTTTGCTTCTTTTTAAAAGGTTTTTGCCACGTTCGCCAAGACACATAAGCTTGTGCGGAAGACTCCAATTTTTCTCTCAGAAAAAGTATAGCTACTGAACAAAGAAGAAAATGCGTTGATTTTCACAATGAGTTTTTATGAGCGTAAAAAAGGTAAAGCACAGGGGGATGTGTACACAGAGAGAAAGAGTGTGTGTGTATCTATTTAAAACAATCTGGGAAAAAAGGAAACCTAAAGCGGCTTATTTTTTACCTAGCTTTTTAGATTCTTGCCAACCATCATTTTGATGGTGGTAGGACTTACAACACAACATAAATTATGGAAATACCTACGTGTGCACATATGCGGCTGGTGTACTTTGCTTTGGGTACTTTCCCGTCCAAAAAAAACGACGGGATTTTCCATGAAAAGCTGCCAATGCCTATTAAAGGTTTTACGGGCATTCACATTCACGCTTGAGTATAAAAATCGTTAGTATGCAAATGGTGTGAAAAAGTTGAATATATGTAGTATAAAGTTGAAAGTAGAGTAGGAGAAGTAACTCTAATAGAATTCCATATGCACCCTGTTGGGTATTCGAATTGTACTTGGACGGAATACATTTAACTGCCTGTTAACGTTTTAGTTCTTTCCGTAGTCGTAAATTATGATAATAATAGAAAATGTAAATAAACAAGTCTCTAAAGTTTTCCTTCAACTAAACACAAAATATTTGGGCTTGTTGCTTGTTTAATTTCAAGTTTTAATACAAGAATATCCAGACTGCTCATCCATTCAAAAGTACCATTTATGCTAATACATGATACTTACTACGTCTTATGCTATTATGTGTATTGTGTTGAAGGCTATGCTCATCTTCCTTTTAAATCCGTTTGAACATCAAAGAAACCACATAAAGGCACCACTGCTATTAAGCCATCAAGCCATTGTACCAAGGTACTTTTATTACGTTGTGAACAAAGTTCATATTAATTATGTGAATAAAATGCTCCACTGAAGGTTTAGTATTTTCATATTGGTATGTACATAAGTAAATACCATTCTTATTATGATGCTACTCGTAAACACAAAAAGGTACTTCTCAGAAGATAAACTTAATTTTTCTGCTTGTCAGTTAGTACAAAAGTTTCATTGACTTGTTCATGTGCATTTTCCAATAACGTTTTGCCTATTAATAGATCATTTTGTTTGTTGTGAATGTTTCGTGTAGAAGGGTCACATTTCTGGTTTCATTTCTGGTGTTTTTATTCAAGTGACAACATTCACTCTTTGGACATTAAAAAGTGAGCATCCAGACTTGGAGTTATCTGGTCAAAATTTTTAGTGAGAATATTAAATTAATTAGTTTAAAGCAATTTAGCTTGAATTTAAAAATTGGATCATCATGGGCAATACTTTTGGATCATCCAGTGTACTTCCTCAGAATCCCGGCTTTGTTGCAAGTGGATCCAGCGTTTATTTGAATGACCAAGGAGAAACCGTCCATGACTCATTTCAGCATGTGAATGTAAGTAAACTTCCTGACATTTGAAGTAATATTAAGTGTGTAAAATAATAGTGGAGCATATATAAATCTGTGTAGCTTGAAAGTGTCAAACGAATCGTTTAAAGAGACTGAAAGTTTGCAAATCAATTAACTGCATCAACGTTAATTTACTTTTCTTCTGTTTTGCAGGGAGAGACTGTTCGCCAAACTGCTACCGGCAATTTGCCCATGCCAACTGGCTTTCTACCCCAGCACCCAGGGAATGCACCATGGATGGCTCCTATTGCCGCCACTGTCATGCTGGTGATGATCATTGCCATGTTTATCTATTCTAGACAAGCAAAACGGCCTGTGAAACGAACCATTGCAGTTATAGAAGACGCAGAAAAGGCAACACATATTCCTCTGTACTCCATTAACAATAAGGTTAGACCGTCTCATCCATCCGATGCCATGTGGAACATTGACTTGCTAGATGAAGAAATCATCCGAGCTTAACCTAATATGTATTAAAGTCTGAGTATGACTGCTGGATGTTGTTTTATTTGATGAATGTTTTGTGTAAAGTTTTTGACTACTTAATTTACTTTGTTTAGTTTTTGGTTTATTGTATTGTTAAGCCATTTTGTATTTGACATATTTGACAATGGTGCTATTAAATATTTTATTCTGTATTATTCATAATCCCACGTATCAATAATATAATTAGTTTCAACTAAATAAAATACACACTGTACTATATGTGTTAAAATATAATACCGATGAGATCTGACAGATATAACTTTTCTAATATAAATTATAATTCATATCAAAGACGTTTTCATGAAAGTATATTTGCTACATTTTCCGGGTAAACACATTCATAATATACTTCATTTAAAATTATAACCACGTTTTCATTGACTGCACTGAATTTTACATTTTAAAAGATGACGATACCATACCACCACATGTCACAAAATGAATTATTCATATTCATACATTTGCAACATACATGCATGCCCGTAGATATTAGTGCGTGTGTGTATTTTCCCTTTTGTCAATAATACAGATATATTCAATAGAAAGCTCTAAAAGCTAGTACATCGAATGTCGACCTGAACAGATGGAAACTTTTTGTGGACGCTATCAAGTTCAGGCGACATCAAGTTTTTACCCAGGTGCTGTCACCGCCACACATCACTCAAAGATGTTTTCTTTTCAAAGGCAACATATGAACACATGAATGTACAAAGAATGAAAGCTAAAAAATGTTTTGGGAGACACAGACAGCTCGGCTCGTCCCTGAGATTCCTAAAATTCCCATTTATATTTTTTCAACATCATCTTCAAACGGTCCGCCACTGCTTGTGCAGTTCACATAAAAACTTCGATTAAATCATGTCTGTTTCTATTTGTGAATGGGTAGACGCATCAACTTTTGATGAAATGCATTTATTCGACCTTGCAATCTTCTTTTTATTTTCTCACAGCCAAGAACTTTCCTCGTATTTTGGTCGGTCAACTGAAACTTCACATAACATGGATTGTAAGGGAGCAAGAGTCAGATGCTAAATGCCTAGAAGTATTTCTAAAAACTTGTTTATGGCTGGTATTTACTTTTACTTCAGTTCGTTGGGTGGATTTTACTCAATTCGCTTTCCTTTTTGGAAGATCACAATGGATGCGACTTTCTGTTCACTCACCTTCACCGAAATTCCGTTTTGCTTGAGTTCTCACATTGAAACAACTCTCAACACGTGCAACGTGCTTCTTTACAAGATCACATAGCCAATCTTACTTTGTGTCGTGCCCAAGTTCAAAGCTCATGTTAGTAGTATATACTTTCTGATTTTGCTGCAGCTAGTTCCCAGCTTATTTCTATTTAACGACCCTTTAACAAACTAGTAGAGGGAAAATACATTATTTTCTAAACGTTTATTGCATTCTTTTGAAGTACAAGTTGTATTTATCTAAAATTTACTAGCTTACAATAATGGATCTTTCACTATGAATATTCCAACTAGGGAACTGATTACTGAAAATCTCTGGACAATAACCACTCTTTACGAAATATCCTTTTTTACTCCCTGATTCTCTGCCTTTAGCTACTGGTTATCTCATTCCCATGAGCTCATTATAGAGCTTAAGGCGTAAACTGCTTTTGTTTTTACAGCCTTCATGTTTTCTCCGTTCATCTTCATGAGTATACAGATTCAATGTACTACAAAAGCTCATTGCCGCACCCATTTAGTTAATAACGGTAATGGTATGGCATGGTGTTTGTAGCGCTTTGTCAGTACAATCTCATTTGCGCTTGTGAAAAACATTAAAAACATGGCATATTTTGCACTAAATGTGAACAAACTAGCATCTGGAGGCAAGAGGAGAAAATGTGAAAAGAGCGCGTCAGTAATGTGTAGAAAAACAATCCTTGTAGACATCATGATGGCATAACATTTTAACATACAACATTCTCCTGCCCCTAACCAGACACAAAAAAGCATTACGAATACTAACTTTTATATATACGTAGGCAATTTCACTACCGTCCGACCATTTTTAGAAGGTGATATCTCAGGAGAATAATGATAAATATACTCGATTGTTGTATTATTGTATAGTCCTAGGTCTAACTTAAAAATCCCACCAAGGATTTTACTCTAGCTGCTTTGGTTTAGAAGCCACGTGACAATCTTTAAAAAAGTCAAAAAACGCATTTTTCGGGTTTTTTCAGGTACATTTTTGTAAATTGCACATAAGTTTCAAAATAGACGGAAAGAAATCTTACTCATAGTAAATAATTGGTTCTAGTGAATCGGCGTTTCATTTTTGATAACCATTAGCTCGGAAAAGTTGACCATTTTTGAGCACTGAAAAGTGTGATTTTCATCAGAATATGATTTTGCGCTTTTACCCTTAATTTTTCGCTAATTTTGGACTTCAAATTTTTGCTTTCTGAAGTGTCAATCTTAAACGTGAACATTTAGAGCAATATCCTTTTGCACATTTTTAAGTTAGATCTTTGGCTATATTAAAACACTATCTACCGGCAGATTGTCTTATTTCCCTTGGAGCTATCGCAAAACAAAAATGGTCGGATTGACGTGAAATACCCTACGTACTCCTATTTACTGTTGCTGATGTTGTCGAATTTTCCAACCGGAAAGTGAAGGAGACAGCATTCCATTACACTGAAATGGTTGAAGGTTAAGGGCCTGTTTCTATTTTATTATTTTGATATTACAGCTATGTATGAACTGATCTTTTGGTGCTACACTCTGTTTAACTGGCTTGTATGCTATATATATCGCTGTGGAGGCAGTAGTAAAACAAGCTAATTTTCTGTAATGGACCTAAAATGAGTTTTGTTTATGCTTTCTGATGTGATGTTTTACCATATTCCATAAACAAAAGAAAAACCACCGTGATAATATTGGGTAATGTTTAATGTTGCTTCAATCAAAAACTTGAGCTTGGCCAGTCGTGTAGCAGAAATGTTAATGGCATGGTGTTAGGTGATTCCATCATACATATATGTTAGTATGGCACTACCTTACATTTTTCCATCCAACAAACATCAAAAACTTCCAACTCAATCTTATGTAATGATTCTCATCGTACGAACCGGTGCACGTCCACGCCTCACGAGAAGCAACTTTTTAGGAATGACCATCATGCTTCCACTTATGTCAAATTGCATTCAACTTTTTCTCGTCCTTACAGTTTTATGGATTTAATGTTCCTGACGTGCCCACAATCCACTCTTTCCAACTTTTGCACTGAAATAGGAAAGGCTTGTTTTGACACCACGAGCTAATGATGCATAATTTTTCCAGTATGTAAGGTGCATTTACACAGCCAACTTTTTTGCCATATTCTATCCCAAACTTACACTTGCCATGTAGCCATCCACTTTCATTTCAAACAAAGTGCTACGAAGCATAATAAATATACTGCGACTGTGACTATATCATTATGTAGATCCGAGCTTAATTAATGCTACCGTAATAAATCAAGATGAAAAATCAATATACTTTCAACTTTTCCCTTGTGATAGTCGTCCAAAGACTACATGCACTCTGTCTCGTTATGAATTATGACTTTAGCCTTGTGAATCTTGTGATAATCCTTCCGCTGCGCTGCGTTGGTGTTGTGTTACCTCTACTTTGCTCTCTCTCTCTCTCTCTCTCTCTAATCTATGCTTTCTCAGATTCTACTTCTTTGGTATTATTTTCTCTTCTGTCACTTCATTTATTATGTGTGCATTTTGTGTGTGTGACGCTACTGATAAAGGACGCAAGAAATGATCAAATAAAGAAAATATACAAAAGCATAACAATATGTTTGTTGCCACCGTTTGTTGTTGTCATTTTGAAACCGTAGGAGTTCTCAAAATGAGCAAGTAAATTTTGTTTTAAACAACGCTATAAGTGTAATAATATGGATACTAAGAGACTATTTTTCCAAATAACAGGAAACAGAATAAGGTCGACTTCGGTAAAGGGATATCTGAAAAGTATGACAACGTCAAAGTAACTTTTCTGTGAATGGGTTTTAGGAATATTTTTAGTAGACGATATAGCGGAGTTAAAAGAAATGAAAGTCTTCTGTTTGTAC
The DNA here is from genome assembly GCA_034695465.1 of Entomobrya nicoleti. Lineage (NCBI taxonomy): Eukaryota > Metazoa > Arthropoda > Collembola > Entomobryomorpha > Entomobryidae > Entomobrya > Entomobrya nicoleti. Next base: position 2,935 of record JAQFZG010000342.1, on the reverse strand, counting down.
GTAAGATATGCGAGCATTTATGAGAATGACTGAGAAAAGGAGAGACAATTTAATAAAACTTTTACTTCTCTTCTTCACACGAGCGATTCTCTCTCAGTGCAAATGTAACACTTTTTGCATAATATTATAACTGTTATATCACACGTGTATATGTATATTCAGAGTTTCAAGCCTTATGACAGAACTCTTCTGTAAAGATTTCTTGTTATATACGTGACAGTACAAGGACCAGTAGAATGAGTTTTTTTAGCTTTTCTGTTGTACACTGCTAATTCTAAACAGGATAATTCTAATAAACTCGCTCATTTTTCATAATAAAGAGATCATATAGGAGGAGAATTGCGAGCCATTATTAAAATTATATGGGAAAAATACCAAAACAATATAAAATGGAGCGCACACTCTTGTTATTCTTTTTTACTGCTCCCTTTCACTTCAGAATAAGTTACGTTGCGAGAAAAAGACTAGAAAACTATTTCTGTCAGTGAATTTTGAGACTTAAGAAGTGGAAATACATAGGAATCAAAAGGATGTATGCGTAATGTATGCTATCCATAATAAAAATTATTATTAAAAATACATACAAGCATATCTAGGACACATACATATATACACATTCACATAAGTATATGCTCAACGAGCAGTAAGAAATAATGGAAAATTCATACGTACTAGACACTTTTTTCAGGAAGGTGGTAATTGCCTCCTTTTTCTTTTGAAATACCGTCAGCACTCCACACTTCCACTCTTTATAGTCAAAGTACAAAAAAAAAGTTCGGAGAAAAAGGGCTCATTACTATGTTTTTATGAGACAATCTCCGCAAAACAGACATTCATATAAAATGTATTCATTCGTAATAAAATGGCCTTATGATCATTTCTGTTTGGTGTACACGAATGACACAAGAACATTGCGTGTCGTGTGTGTGAATCTGAACAAGTGAACCATCTTACTTTTTATGCCACTTTCAGGTTCTAGCTTTGTATTTTGTATAATAAAAACAGAGGAACTGTTAAGCTGATATTAAGATTCTTATCAGATATCAAGGGACATGAAAGCATATTGTGACTTTGTGACAAGCTTTCTGAACTTCGAACTGATAATCATACTTTTTTCTGTCTGTAGTCTTTTTTTGCCTCTTGTATAGCCGTATAAAAGGGAATGCATACAATCAGCTTTAATTTAGATTCAGATTAGGAGCAAACGCTAAATCCAAGCTCACTTGTATCAAAACTATCATCATCACCTATACAACCCACCATCATTTTCAAGGAAATCCAAGTGAAAGGCCTTTGGCGTGATGTTCTCTGTGTGTGTGTGGGATCGACATAGGATCATGAAAGAAAGCAAATAACAGAAAGAACGTTCATCACTGACAAACTTTAATTCGTATCTGGATACTCCACACCAGACCACCAAACAAAAACGCTATTTTCAACCTACTGTTTTGTGAAAGCCGTTATGTTGCTATTAATATTACTACCGATACCGATCGTGATTATTACACCTCTTTTCCCCTTTTATATGCTGGTTGGTTACATGACTATATAGTATTTTTTACCTTTTCCAATAACGCTCTTTTAGGGTTTCGTTACGACTACGAAACGGTTCAGGAAACAAAACTTTTACGACACAACACATCACTTATACTACTTTGTACTTTGGGAAACGCAAACGAGGAGAGGGGTAGAGGAAAAATAGGGAGAGGGATTGACTTAAACGCTTTTAATTAAAGAAAGGGATGAAAAATGCGTTACTTACCTAGATCGACGATTAATACCAAGAGGAGAAGAATTGCAGAGGAATTCATTCCAATCATTTTTCAGTCTTGTTCTGGCTTCCGACCAGATTAGGCGAGCATCTGTTTTTTAAGCATATAGACACACCCAGCCAACAAACAAACAGGCTGCTGAAGAGAAAGAAAGCTGAACGTTTTTAACTCGAGAGAGTTTATTCGGTGAAAAATATGTTGCTTGTACTACTTCTACCGTGTATACTGTTTTTGTGGCATTTACTAAAATGTAAAATCGGCTCGTTATATATATTTTTATTTTCAAAAAAGAAACGCGAGTAGAGAGTATCCTGTGAATGAGCAAGTATATAGTGAAGAATTCAATGAATGTATATATGTAAACTTTTAACACTTTAAGTCTTATTTTCCGGAAAATAGAAAAAAAGAGGAGCCAGGTGAAAGTGAAAAGATTCTCAATGTACACCACTGGCTTATGGTTATGGCATGGCTATACAGAGCTATTATTGTTATGGATAGTATACCTCTCCTCTTTCTCTCTGCATATTAGATATACATGGTTGTGAAAAGTAGCAGGGAACTTTTTTGATCACTTCTAAACAGCGTGGCATATAGCAAGTAGTAAAAGTGTTATCATTGCACCAACAATGCCTCCAATTCTTTCTCCTTCATTCGTTTTCCCTTTAACTCTTGGTATCCCACTTTTAGCTCAATAAAAAAAACTTCCCTTGGGGTTGTCGCCAATAGCTAAAATTATCCTTTCAAAAAAGATTTACGGGTAAAACTTTGAAAGGAATTGAAAGGGAAAATGACAGAAATGAGAAAACAGCAGCAGAGTCAGGAGCAATAGAAAAAATAGCTCTGTGTAAGTAATTGAAGGAAAGTGTGTAGTATGGTCTTTCGCGTTGTCGTGAGTCGTGAATGGGAGGAGGATGACGATGAAAACGCCAAGGTGGGAGCAAGCGATGATGGTATGGAATAGCGATACTTTTGTCGTTACACCACACACACCTATCAAATAACTAGGTATGTATAAAATGGTGACAGAGTCATTGCCATCTTCTGAAATGTCTCTTCTTCGTTGCCGACGTCGTCTTCTTTTTCTCTTGTTGGAAAGTGTGAAAACATTTCTGTAAATATATTTCTTTCTTAGTGAACATCCGAGTTCACTTACTCATATTTAT
>JAQFZG010000341.1:0-36453 GCA_034695465.1 Entomobrya nicoleti | reverse complement strand
ATCATCATGTGCATGTGTGTGTATTATCCATACGGGTAACTTTATTCAGTCTGTCTCTTTTTACTGTTCACAATTGCGAAATAATAATGATGTATAAAAAATACATTCACATGCATTTTAAGCTATCTCTCTTGTATCTCTTCTTGTATCACTCTATTTATTTTTGTGTAAATAGGGAGAAAATTTGGTGTGGGAGAAAGGAAAAAAGAGCAAACATTAAAGTCAAGCCATGCGAAAGTTTTTTTTCTTCTTTTGGGGCTGAATGATGATGGCCGGACGGACGGAGAGCACCCATTTTTTATCCATACAAAATAAACATTTTTCTGTGAACTAATAAAATGTATGCGTGCTATGTATGCGCACGTCTAGATTGAACAACTGAGATAGGTAGGTATGCAGTTTTTGTCAAAAATATTATTTTACCATCCTTTCGAATGGTTCATACAATTTGCTCATGAATCTACATGAACTTACATGAAGAAATAGCCCATACCCTCTTGCATGCATGATTTTCAGAAAAAATATTATGATGGCGGATGTCCTTTGTTATGAATGTGCAATTTGAATAATGACATGTCAAACCCTTCTCAAACTGACCAAATTTAATTAATTTATCACTCATGAAAAAAATATTCTGGCCACTTTTTAGTGAATTTGTGGATAAAATCAAGTACTCGAGCGGTTCTCTCCCGTTACTCTTAACCCTGAAATAGCAGTATATAACAACTTGGTTGGTTTGTTTCTCCTGTTTCGCGTCTTCGTGGAAGTTTGTGTACATTCAATGCATTGGTAGCACATTAGTGGTTACAACGGAAAGGATTTTTAGATAGCCCCACTGTCCGATCTCGTCCCGAACGATCTTGTGTCGCGAATATGAGACACAAAGGTAAAAAAATCGCCCCTGTGTAATTATTGGTGTCGATTTCGAATCTTGCGACCAGATTTAAATATTAAGATTATATTTAATTATGTAAATATGTCCAAAAAAAATTTGTGATCGGAAAACTTTTTGTTATCGTGTAGTTTTAGAAACAGAATTCTGTTTTAAATAAAAAATATTAAAATCCTATGTACGCAATTTACAACAAAAGTTCGAAGCCCTGAGGGAAAGCTTGAATCACGGGAGGGAGAATCCAAATATGGCAAAAATGCTTTACTTCTCTAGATTCCGATCCCAATTGGGACCGGGCTATAAGCTAGTAAGATACATATCGATATTCTTTCTGGATCTCACTTTATGGACATTTCAGTTGTGCCAGTACGTTCGAAAGAAAACCCGATAAGCTCATTCGTTTGAATGCACATATGTACACACGATTCTTATTTCGCAACCGATTCTGTCATTTGCAGGGGTGACGTACAACAATAAATTTATTATGGTGATTGGTAGAGTAAAACATAACCACAAATCGTCTTTCTTTTAGATTCCTTCGTCATTCATCAATGAGTTGACTGCAGCAGAATACTATATAATTTATTTTGTGAGTCGAGTGGACCACAATGAGGATTTTTTTTTGATTTTCCACTCGAATGTGTTTGTGTATTGACAGGGCTAATAAAAAGTTTATGAAAAAATGTAGTACAAAGTAAAAGCATTGGGAGAGGTGGAGTTGAGGTAATAGCGAATGAGTGTTGAGTGTTACCCTTTTTCTGGCGTTAGACTTTCTCGCTTTGGGAGGAAGAAAGTTTGACTGATTGTCAAACTAAACTTACTTATGAGTAAGTATAGTGTGTAGGAAGAGAAGCGCAGTGGACTTCACCCTGCTAGGAAGACTAGACCAAACAACTGTTTTCCCTCTTGTTGTTGGCCAGCATAAAAATGAAACACGCAAAAACTTCTTTTTTCTTACGAGAGTATTCATCTCGCAGTTCTGTAAGCAACACGTCCTGGGCATCAGCTTCAGCTCAGAATATTTATTCCAGAGGCGTCACACAAGTGTTACGTGACGTGCCTAGTTGGTTTTAAGTGCCTTATAACATTATTGTTGTTGTAACTTGATGTTTCTCTTCGTCACCTAAATGTACTTTGATACTTTCTAAGAAGCATGATGCCTACGGTTGTTTGTGTAGCAGCGCTAGCCTCTTGGTTGTCATCGTATAGCAAATATTTTTTGTTTTACGATAAATTAGATATGTATGTATGAGCATTTTCTGGATAAGCAATGGCTATATATACATAATATTCCTACAAAGATATAGCGCAGCCTTTCCCAAATAAACATACACACATTTTCTGTTTCATAGTTAAGACGTAAATTTTGAGAAATGACACAGGTTTCCCTTTTCTTTAACATGTAAAATATGTATGTAAGGGATTTTTCATTTGCATTTTATTGAGTTACCTTTTGTTCTACTTAATTTTTTCAGCTCATCAAATCTTTGCTCTTAGATTGGGCTTTGTACGACTGTCCTAATAGCATCAGTATTCTAAGATGTACTCTCGCTGGTTGAATATCTTAGCTAGCCTCCCGGTAAAATAAAATTCGCATTCGAACTCTAGTCTCTCTTGAATGGGAACTTGTACATAGGCTGACGATTGGCATTTGATGCCATTGGCACTTAATTATATATCACCTTAACATTCTGATATGGTGATATCGTTTTTCTACTGAAGTTACTAAAGGACAACGCTACACTTTTCTCGTTACGCGATACATTCCCACCTAATTAACTTATTTACTTGACTATACTACAATAGTATAAGAACCTGGTTAATGAACAACAATAACAGGTTGTCATATTACAAAATATATAGTCCATATAATGCTAACAAAAAGCAAAATCATCACTATGGATTGTTTCCACACTTCTCTCCAGGGGATATACGATTGCGTTACGATACGAGCTTACATCTATGACACATTACACAATACAAAGAATAAAAAGGACGTTTTTAGAGTGAAAGTAAGATAAATAAACATGATAGTGCACAGGTATTAGGTACCTATTCCGTGTAGTCATAGATAATGCTTCACCTTTTAAAATTGATATAGGTCTTTGCAACACCACTACTCATCATCCTCCTCCTCGTCAAAATGTCAGTCGTATTCCCAACGGTACAAAGAGGATTGACGGTTTCAAAAATAATCAAAAAGACCTCTTTATAAATTTATACTCAAAGTGAGCCCCACAAACGAAGCAAATAAACAACATGGAGCATTCCTCTGGAGGTGGTATTAACATCCTATTATCATTCTTGCTCAATATTACGTCTTTTACGTCAATGATATGAAATCAAAGTTATTTTCTGTTTTGCATGCTTTACTTCGTGGAGATTTCCTCCTGAGAATTCAGCATTCCGAAGGACAAAAAAACTAGAAAATATCTTCATACGTGCTATATATATTTTATATAGCTTGTGATTGTGTAAGGATTGAGCACATGAAGCCAGCAAAGAAGTTACGCATTCAAAATGCACAACGCCAATGCTCGTTTTAAAGACTGCAAAAATTTCCCAATTCCTAAGTCTCTTTGCTGTTTTTGTAAAATATTGCTTTGCTATGTTGCTTTCACTGTACACAAAAGCTCATCCAACCCAAAATCTTTATTCGTTTTTAGAGAAAATTTCTTTCTTTGTGTGGAACGTGACTTAAGGAGCATTTTGTCTTAAGAGAAAACAAGAAATAAATAACTTACTTTCAAAATCAAACCAACCTTTCACAATAAAGAACATCAGGCTTTTTCATATTTATCTTGACTAACTAAGCAGTGGATTGTGAAGTCGATTTACTTAAGACTGCAAACAAACGGACTTGCATAGCTGCAGACAGCTACCGCCCGTTCTATAATTTTGAATAGGATGGGATGCGAGATAACGAAAATGTGCCTGGATTGACAAAGTGGCGCAAACTCTAGTTAGATAGGTATGCATGCATACATTTGTTGGTGAAAATGTCGTGCAAGGGTTTTTCATTTCAATATGTAATCTAGCATCTCTTGTTAGCTGTGAAGGATAGACGTGACGTGACGTCAAATAAAATATGACTTTTGAATAAGCTCGTCATTATTTGTGCATAAGTGAAACCTAAAAACGAATGGGAAGACAGACGGTTGCAATCATGACATGTTAATTTCATGTACATTTTCCAAGGGCAGTTCAATAAACAATATTAATGTTTGCATTTACGACAAGACTTATTTATTATCGTAGAAAAAGTAATAAGGATTGATCTTCAAATATGTAGAGAATTTTAATCCAAGAAACTCGTGTGCATCTTTATGCCGACGAGGCAAGTGATAAACCGTCCTCTTACCGGTTATGTCTGCTTAAATGACCGAAAACGGTACGGTGTAAGGTACGGTGGCTGTAAAAATGCGCTTCATACATAATTCATACCTAATTTTCGTCCTATTCTATTATACAAGTAATCTTAATCTACAAAGTTTACATTAATAAATCCTCTTTTATAAGTGCCCCCGGTGCAAGTACAAACAGCACATCCTTTAGTTACACAAAATTAAGTTTGTCTTGTAAAAGTCGCTGTAGCATAAATGTAATAAAACTTTCACATTGATTTACATAACTATTTTCTAATGCTTTTAAAAGCAAGTAATTCGCACATGAAATGCTGTCTGTCTGTAATACTTAGAAGAGGACAAATTTTGTGGCAAAAATTTATGCAAAAAAGATCAAAAATTTGTTTAGACAGAGATTGTGGATGGCTTGAATTGAACATCATCATAACAATTTTGAGTTTACTTGTGTTATTGTACGTGTGTGGGTTGTCTTTGGAATGTGAGATAAAAGGCAGTTTCCGAGTTTTTCACCAACTTTCAACTTTTCTCACACTTGCAAAACGACGAGGACACAAAGAGCACAACGACTTTTACTCTTTTCAGCAACCAAACTAGCAGCCATATTATTTATGCACGTATCACGTATACGCACATTACTCGTTTGTCTTTGCGGTTTAAATAATGGGTAGAGGAGAAGTGGAGTGAGTGCCAGTGGGCCCAACCAACGAAAGTTCTCCCCGTTTATTTCTACACGATAAAGTTAGGCTTTTTAACTCAGCTAGTCAGTGTAATGGAATTCATTGTGTGAAACTCCCTCTCTTTTTTACATGGCCTTCTTGTGAGTCTAATATTACCAGCAGCGATTTTTTTTTGACTACTCATATCGCTCCATCCTTCAAATATAAATTACATCCTTCCAAATTCCATTTTTTCTCATAACCTGACTTTAATCAACTTTTGACGTGACTTGCATCAAAATTTAATGCATACCCAATGTATCTTAAAGTAAAAATACATGGATATGTTTTTCACCAAAAAAAATTATATTTCTCAGCTACACAAGAGTAACAAGACGAAATGATGGTCAGTAGAGAAATACCGTGATTCGATATTATTTTTTCCTTGGTTTTTTTGGGGAAAATAAAGCATATGGTAAGAGTCGAGAAAATATGCTGAAGATGAAGAACGAAGTGAGTGACTTAGTTTGCATACGACGGAATCCCTAAAGGCTGGAATGCACACAAGCCGAGAAAGACGCATATGACATAATAAACGGTTTTCTTGTTATCCCTCTCGCTTCAACCATTATTCGCTTCACAAATAGAGAAACAAGAGATGTTATGCATGCTTTTACTAGGATATAACTTCAATATAACTTCATGAGAAAAATGTTTACCCTTGGTATTATAATGTAATGTACAGAATATCTGCATGCCAACATATATCAACACAGAGAGAAATGATAATGTCCTTTTTTCAGAACCTAAAAAAGTTGTTGACATGTTTGGGATCTCTGGTGGATGGGTAGCAGAAAGAAGCTTTCCTGTGCTTGGCACTGCAACGTTACATTAACGTTGGACATTGTGGATAAATATGGGCACTTTTCACCATCAGAAACTACAGCTATGGTGAAGGTCTAACTTCATTGTAGCGAAATATTTGCTTCAACTTTAAAGTCTTATATTTAGTAGCAGAGAAAAACGTAAGACGGTGAATTTAGATGAAAATTGCACCATCTATTTTTTTCTACAAAGTATACATTTTTTGTTCATCACCTGAAAGTAAAGCTGAAATATACATTCAGCATAACGTATTTAAGACTCTATTCTAAATATTTAAGTTAGATCTTGGATTATAAAGAAAGAGTATCAAAATAGTATAGCCCACACATTTGCACAGAGTTACAATTTTGGGTTGTACAAAGTGCCCATATTTATCGATAACGCCCTACGTACAGAAAGCACACGACCAAAATTCAATACTGGCCGAGAAAATATTGTATTATTTGTGCAATGTAAATAATGTGTGCCTTATTGCGATGCCACCAGAAGGACGACAGAGGAGAGGGCTTGGATGGGGCAACTTGCTACATAAACTGGTAAGTCAACTAGTATCAAAACTGCCTACAATTTAAAGAACAATGTTTTACTACAAAAGCTCCATTTCTGCATAACAACAAGCATTTCCTAATAATAATAGCATAAGTAACAGTTTTTCTTGATTTACTACGCCGTGACTTTTGTGTGTCATCACTTAGGAAGCTTTTTTTTTTACTTCTTGACAAACGGATGACTTTCTATAGACGAAGAAAAACCATGGAAAATGCAACAGTAAAAAATTGCTGCATCTCATGAGTCTTCTTGAGTACTTTCCAATTCCTTCCACAAAAACTAGCGATGTACATACACATATAGAATTTAGCATGCACATCCGCGTTTTTTTAACCGTCATTGTACGTAATCATGCAAACACACATCTGACGACACCATTCATGCACCAACCCTACTTTTATACCAGCAGACCAGACGTCTTTTTTGGTTTTGAGTGAGTGAAATTAGCTTGTTGGAAAGAACAGCCAGCCTTTATGTTTAACTTGACTTTTGAAGAATAATATCATTTTTCATTACTTTTGGCTCATGATGATGACGATCACGATATGCTCCTTTTTGCATTTGGTATGCAAAAAGCCATATTATTATTTGAGTCTAGGTTATTCAGGTTACACACAAATACGCAAACATTGAAATGATTCTTTTATTTTTGGAAGTAGCATAGTCACCGTGTAGTATATATTTGGTAGAGTATATGTAATGGATGGATGAAAGGAGCCACATAACAAGTTGTGTGCAATCTGCTAGACTTTTCTGACAGTAGTACCCAAAACTGGAGGCTCGTTTTCGAATGCAAAGGAAGAATTGTTGAATTCGAAAGCAAAGAGGACACTCCTATGGCCAAATGATTTTGGTTACAGCCGCGAACAGAAAAATGAGTTCTTGATGAGATTCGAGTGGAAGTGGCAGCTATACACTGAATGGTTTTATTTTGTTCTTTCTCAGATTTTCTACCCCTTCATTGTATCTGCTGGAGTGGGGAATAGAAACCCTTATAAATATGTATAGGTACTTATAAATAGAGACCCCATCAACATTACCATCGTGATCATAATGGATCCTAAAGTTGAGCAATTTGCATGTATTAAGCAAAATAGTGCATCTTTTGTCCAGAGGTTGTACGCAAAACACTACCACCACTGCACTGCAATATACTTGCCAAAAGTTCAGATGAAATCTGGAACTTTATGGACTGTACTAAACAAGAAGGGTGTCTGTCCATCGTGCAATATACAATTTGAACTGGGTTGATTTACTGAAGTCATTTGTTGATTGAAACACACCGACCACCAACTAAAGATTATCCGTTTGCCTGAGTATACGTTTTGCTAGCTTACAATCGTTAGACTTAACAATTCTGCTTCGCTGTGAAAAGAATCCTTAAGCATACTCCAGAGGATCAGATTGCTTTCAGTATATTTTTTAACTCGTAGTCTCTAAAAGTATAGCTTTATTAGTTACTATTTACAACCTGTTTTGGATAACGACGTTTCTTGGTTTAATTCTTGTGAAAAAACTATATTTGCACGTGTTCAGCATTCCTTTGTAAGCTTTACCAGGAGCATGTGATTTTTAGCAGACGGAGAAGAGATTACAACAATTAAATAAGCCAAGTATAGTCTAGCGATTATATCAGAGCAATCATTGCATCTAGTGTTAGTCAAACAAATACATACTCTTTGATCACCTTTTTCCGAACATTGGCTACAAAATGGTAGGATATGATATGACAATGCAGCTTCATTTCATTGAATACAAGTGCAGGTGTCAATACATACATAGTTTTATACATTTTATCCGTGTTGGAGATATTGGTTCCTTTAGTACATGGAAGCATCGTCATAATGGTCACCATACGCATAAAAGATGTTAATACAACTTTTATTTTGGTAGTGAGTCTGTGACATTACAGTTAAAGTTGTAAAGTAGAAACGAAATCTCGAATCTTATAATTGTGCTTCAATGGTGTATCATAGATCTAAACTGCAGTTTTTGTGGGCTGATAAGCTTTTCACATTGCAAATAACTTACTAAGATTACTAAGATTTTTGATAAGTTTTTTGATATCCTGTAGTAATTCGTGGGAACGACAATCACGAAGTAATGAAGGCTTCAAAAACTTTTATGACATAGCCTAATTTAAAAATTTAAAACAAATTTAGGATGGCGAGATTAGTGGAACTTTGTTTCATCTTGTTTACGAGGTTTTCCTAATTATTCCATGAAACCTTCCTGATCCAGAAATCCCGCCTACAGTAAATTGGCAGTTCTTGTGCAGATATTGCCTAATAAAAAAAGTACTTGTGTACTTTCATGTGGAGTCATAATCAATTTTGGTATTTTTGTAAACCTTGAAAACATTTTCAGAAAAAAAAGTGTGACATGCAACAGAATTTTAGTTCCTACAAAATAAATTCAAAACACTTTAATGCTCCATGAAATGATAAATGAGTTAACAGAAAAAGCTTTAAACTGAAAGCCGCGGCATTCGCGAATGCTTATAATGTGTTTGGTTTGAATTTTATAAGCCTCATTTTCACTCATTTTAAGGCCTCTCGCAATCACTAGATTGTATTTTGTTACTCAAATTTTGACACACAAAATAGTAGCACACAGTATGATTACGTTGACTTATGTAAATATTAACATTTCGCAACGTCACATTCAAAATCTGTTATATACTACTTACTACACGTTGTAATTATATCTGGATAGCGAGACAAAAGTTTATACATATCTCGTGTACAAAGCAAACAAAGAATCTAATCCAATGAAAAAAATATTTATTAATTCTTGTCCGTTCACATTTTATGACATCATTTTCAGTTTAGCCATCATTTTGTAGCAGTTAACCTAGGCTCTAGATCCGAAACTACACAGCAACAAGCAGCATAAAACAGATTAGAACGAAATTAAGTTAATGCGAGATTTTATATTTTATGACGTTGGCAATGTCTTCTAGTGCAGAATTTTAGTGCCGGAAAATTAATATATTTCGAATTCAATTAACACTCCCAAATTACTGGTTTGCAATGATTCGCGCCAACTTTATTAGTTGCCAGTGGCTGATTTATGTCCAAGCGGACACAAATAAGCCCAGGGAACTACAAAATGGGGAAGTGATAATTTCATATATCTTGGATACAACCTTGGTACAATATGAACCTGTTGCAAAAAAATCCAAAATTCGTTTAAATGGCAGTTGGAGAGATGGGCAGAAGAAACTAGATACTGACTTGGAATATTAATATAATATCTAACAAAAGGCTTGGCTTAACAAAACTCGGCTCGACATTACGGCTGTGCTAGAAATCATTTAATTACATTTTTGACTGTAACATCTATTCTTAACTAACTTTTGTTCTTACTACACACAGGTAATCAATAGTATATTTATTTATTCAAAGAAAAAAATGTATCTTACACAATGTTGTTTCACAAACTAACAACACCGAAGATGATACAGGTATTTAAAATACAAATGGCCAATTGATTAAAACATTGACATAGAAACAAAGAGAAGGGAAAAAAGAAGATATATCGATTCTAAAGAAGATTATATTAAATCTGTACAGATCTATATGTTCCCTTGGTGCAGAGAGGTGCACTAATAATAAAGCTGAATGGCTTTTTATCATTGCGGACCCTGTTTTGTTGTTTTAATGATAATTAAAGGTATAGCAAATGAATGAAGTTACTAAATAGCTTTGAAAAACGCAATATGGTAATTCGACATATAAATCATAATAAATTGAAGGTAGGAGCAATGATTCGATTCGGTTGGTAAGGTCAAAAATAAAACCAAGGGTTGAATTAGTTCCCGAAAAATAGAATCGCTGGAATAATCATCCAAAAGCAACAGCCAAAGGTAAAAATCACATGACTTTAAAATGAAATCAAATACAGACCAAGAAAAAATGTTGCGGAACCGCGAACCTTTTAAACATTTAATTTCAGCCATCGCATTAGTGTAAAATAAATGTTTCAACTACTATGAAGTTTACCTCTTCTTTTCTAAAAAATCCAATAAAAACAACAAATTAATTTCCTACTGGTGAAGTGACGCAACTGAGCTATTTGATTAAAATACAATTTGTGAACTGTACACTTTCTCTTGGATTTGATATCACTCACTCAAATGCATCCATGCATAAAATCGTAGAAGTCGACATTTTCAGCAGACATCACAGCTTTTGCTTTGGAGTTGTTCGAGTTGCGTATCGGCAGCGCAGCAGCATTAAATGGCCAAACATTCAGCATTAATTAATGTAATGTGTATACTCTACTAAAAGCTCCATGGGTATTTTCATAAGTTTCACTGTATTACATTCATGATGATACGACTAAAATAATGGCACTAGGCAAGAAAACAATTAGCACATGTATGGGATCCTGTCCAAATCATTTGTTTGCAGAAATGAATCTCATAAACTATCCATACTTTTGCTGCATTATCTTCTCTCAACTTTTGGAGTGTTCTATTCCATCTCAATTTTGTGTTACCAACAATATCTCTCCACAAGAAGTTTCCCTCGCAGCGCAGACGAAGCAATAGTAGCGTTTTATGTTTGTTTGTCCTTCAAGTCCACTGGGATTCTTTCCACTTAAGAAAAAAAAAGTTTCTTGTCTTCATTCAAGATTTGTGGGATAACTATCGCATCATATATACATATACATGTTTTTTAAATAAGCAGCTGCTTGTAGAAAGTGAGGATGGATGTAGAACATTACCCCACTTACGCGAGAATAAGGTTGACAGTGTCAACGAAGTATGCAAGAGTTATTTTTAAGTGGACAGTAATAATTGCAGCAAAACCTCAAAATATAGTTACATCTCCATGCACAACATGCCACTCAACCAAGTCTTGGTTTCCAAACCACCGTTGCAGAACTTGGGTTGAAAAACGAGTTAAAAAAGAAAGAAAAATGTTTTTCATTATCATTAATGCTACATAAGTAGAATGCATTCATGTTCCAGATTTTTCACGACATTTTGAAACAACTTATGGTTGTGCTGCCCTCATAAAAAAGAATAGTTCACGCCAGATAGGACTTTACTCGTTGTCGTTAGTCGTTACTACTATTATTACCATACACTGTAAAAAGCCACCAGATAATATTATCATATACTCTTATATGTATGTTCTCATGTCAGTTCATATACATATATATATGTATATGTATGTTTGCCTTCGACCTAGTAGCTTTTTAAAACTGTAGCCGTGAAACCACAGCTACCTGTGTGGGTCGTTTGAGTTTAAAAGAGGTGGTGACTGTGAGTGAGTGGAATTGTTAACGGAAGTTTCACTTTAGCAGTATCACTCTCACCGTTATGAAATCGAGAATGTATGTTATGTAGAATATTTGGAGAGCGCCATATCATCGCCATTGCCATCGCAGGTGGAAGAATCCATGAGAATTCCCGTCAAGATAGTAAAAAGAAGGAAGTGCACTGAGACACCAGCAGACCAACACTTTCATCGTCATTATCAAAACACCGTCAAACAACCTGCCTCCGACTGCCACTGTCATGGTAATAATGCCACTGGTACTAGTGATAGTGTGTATTTTATGACGATGGAATCAAAAAGTTTAAAAGCATGGATGAAACATGAATGGCCATTGAAGTGGTGTGACGGGAAGAGTAAAATCAAGAAGTTATGCTTATGGAAAAAGAATGAACAGGGTGCAACGCAATGTGGTCACATTACGGTGTGCCTGTGTAAGCATAGTGGCTGACAAAAAAGTTGGTTAGAAAGAAACTGCTTACGCGAGAGAAATAAGTGCTTATAAAGTCGTTTCTAATGAATAAACAGTAAAAAGAAAAAGGGACAGGAGTGTACTAGTGAATTGGGAAACGTGAGGGGACTGTGACTACTTTTGAGGAGTATTAAAGTATGTCATGAAAAAATTTAAGCAATTTGTAAACTGCTGCTACAGTCATATAATATTATTTACTTGGATAATAATAAAATGCAAAAGGCAGAATTGCATGCATGCATAGGTATACATTCCTCATATAAACACTTTGGGAAAATGGTGAGAGGGAGAGAGAAAATACTTTGGAGCAGAAATCATTCAAGTGGAAACTAACTGGAAAGCTGGCCTACAACGCAATCATGCATAAATAGCAATATACATGCATATGTACATTCTTCCACTTCATCTAATTTTTTCTATACATGGTTTCTGGAAGTAGTAGGCGAGGAGCATTATATAATGGTTCAGAAAAAGCATATAGCGAGGATTCGGGTTGTAATTGTAAGTTTGCTGGAGAAACAGTAAAGTGACATTGTTAAAGGATTGGAAAACTTTATTTTGTCCCATGAATATTTTTTCACTCTTGATGTAGCTGATCCTGGTATTTAACACATTTTTGTCGACTTAATGTTGTATACGAGAACGAGCAATACCGTCTCACACATACTTTTATTAAAGTATGTTGCCTTGTGTACTTTCTGCAAGTTAACTGTTTTTTTAGCTCTGTATATATTACATTTTTGTTTATTTCTACAAATAGTATACTGAAAGTCGCAAGTAGCAGTCAGCGAGAAAAAGAATCACTCCAGTTGCCATTTTTTTCTACGCCTTTTCTGAACTAACTCAATTGGAGGAAAAGAGAGCACAGTGGAAAAGACAGAATAGCAGCAATATAGGCCTTCTCCTCACGAGGACGTGCACAACAGAGTGTGCAATAAACTAGCAATGTCCATGAATCTACCGAAAGGCAAGTGAAAGTACTCTCTGAGGATTATTTAAAATCCATTCATATGACACATGTGTATATACATGTGTGTCTGTAAGTGAGAAAGTGCCTGGCCTACAAAAATATATAGATCACACTACATGATTTTGTGTAAGATGTACGACAACAGAGAGAAAACAGTAAAAACTGTTTCTAGTACGGAACAGGCATTAGCTGCAAGACCTTGTACAAAAAGGATGATATGTTATATGATGCTCAATTCGTGTTTTTAGCTAATACTAAGACTGTGTCTCCGTCTTCAATTCCTTACCGGCTGGTTTACACAGATTGAAATTCGGGCGGAGAAGAATAACCGTGAAAAGTTGCGAAGAAGTGCAGAAAATCAAGTGGCGGTAGGAATGCCATAACTTTTTGTCTTATTTCTACTTTATAAATTTTATATATTGTGCGGAGAAGGCAATATTGAGTAAATAAAGAGATAAATCTTAAGCTTGTATACCTATCTATTATTTTCGTAAATGTGTTTTTCTAGCCGTGCTAGACTGCTACTACAGGGTTTGAAATAAAAAACTCAAGCGATACAGTTTTAGTTGTGATTTCGATTCATGTAGATAGTATAATATGAGGCAAAAGACTTGTCACCGTCATTGAATAGAAACTACAAAACAACACAGATTTTTTCCATCTTGTATGTATCTGCTTTTGACAGGCAGACATACAAATTGACTATTTATTGTTTTAGAATTGAAAGTTGTGCATGGTAGATGAAGTAGATTCATAAATATATTCTGTAAAAAGTGACGTTCGGGAAGTTTCATTAGTGAAACATTTTGTCTGAGTCAACTACATACACTACGCGACTCTCTGCAGCATTCAACAGTCGATATTAATATTAGTGTAATTTGTTTTGCGCCAGCTATTTTCATTTTAATTTAATGCAGCACGCTTGTTTATGAGTATTGCTCATAGACACGTTTTTGATATTTATAGCATATGAGACGATAGGAAACATGTGTAATATGCTAAATTAAAGGGAACTTTTTATTTGACGTGTGCAATCTAAAATATAGCATCGGTTTTCTTCGAAAATTGGATGAACAGAACATTTTGATTTAACAAAATACTCTATTTCTAAAAACGAATGTTTCACAGTTTTCTCTATTTTGCTACTGTCAGTCACCATCAACTACATCGTAGAAACTTTTAAAAGAACGCTGTACATTTAAATACTAATGCTTTGTAAACCATCAAGAGAAAGTAGGGGTTCGAACCTTGTTCTTCTCTTTTCCTGACATTTTCTCAAATTCCCATGACATTGTCTCACATTATCCTTATTTTATCTTGTCCTTTTACATTAGGGCCTGTTTCTGAGTTCGAAAAATATTTTAGGCCATAAGAGCTTTTGATTCTGCTCATAAAAGGCATACCTTGTAAACCTAAAATTTCGACCCTTGACCTTTTGGGTTGACCTTGGATCCTGAAAATGAATAGGCTTCTTACTGCATACCAAATTTAAGGTTAATAGGTATAGTGCTCACAAAAGTACAGACGTGCAAATGGACAGACATGAAATGAATTCTTAGTAAGCACAATTAGTATATACTTTAGTAACATTTTAAGAGAAAATGTGCCTTACAAAGAATTTTACTGAATATTACTTAAGTTTAATGCTATTTCTTTTCGCAATTTGCTCACTTTCCAAGTCTAAAGAAACATTTACTTTTCTATCTTCTCTCTTCAACATTCCCCATTCCTTTCGTTCTGTGGTCCATATTGTATTTTATAACTTTGTGACAGTGACGCTAATGGCACACAGATGACTTACAAGTTTTAATTTTTTTTACATGCATACCATTTTGTTTGCACTGCAAAAACAAATCTACACATTGTTAGACAAGTTCTGTAAGTAATGTATTAAGTTGTCACTGAACGAAACATTGGAAAACGCAACAAAACCACATGTCGCTATAAAGTATTTAGAACGTGTAATGACGGGTAGCCATTAAAAGTTTTCTACTACAAACTGCAGAGCTTCAAAATGTCGCGGAATTTCAATACACAATATGGTCAACAAGAAACGACATGCTCAAATTTTCTTGAATAACAGCAAAACAATCCGTCAATTAAAGTCAATGTAAGGCAAACGCTAGCTCAAATTATCGTTGATAGTAAAGGGAAATCAGCACCACAGAATCAGAATATTAATAGAAAACTGTTTGTATTTATACAGTTTTTTTGTATTGTACGGATATGTCGTTTATATGTATATACATTGCACAAAACGTGTAAAATTTAAAGAGCAACTTTTAAGGAGAACTGACGAGCAACAGAAGCTTTGATTATGGCTGGGTTAACTATGTAATTATTCAAATCAATTAGCTTTCTTGAATTTATGACGAATTATTGTGATGTTTGGACAAAAGAATTATCAGGCATATGTATGATCAACGTACACAAGTCACAACAGCAAGCATAAAGAAACGCTGAAAGCTGAAATGAACATTGCTATTTTTCTCCAACAATGACTTTGCATTACCGCCACTTGTGTCAACTATGTAACGACTTTGTTAATTAGGAGGACTGTCAAAACGTTTTAAATGTCATGCATTACCCAATCAAATTTGTTGATTTTATTTCATTCTTTTGTTTTAGGAATATATATGAGACTACTTTTATATTCACATGACTCGAGTATATGTATACTATATCTAGAATAATACATTTGTTTGTTTCTTGTCAAATTTCAAGTGACTTGCTCTTAATTAGAGTTCTTTCAACAAGTCTCTGATGTAGCATGGAAACGACTTAAATACAAAATACGAACTACAATATAATTTATAATATTTGTATACGGTCTATTATGAAAAACTGTTAAGGTTTACGACGAATTATTAAACGATTAGAACATAAATACATAAATAACAAAGGGTAAACTTGAAATAGGCAGTGTTCTTTTGCATGTTGGGATAGTTAATTGAATGATTGTGAGAAACTCATTTTATCCGTAAGTCTTTTTTGCAATGTTTGTCCTCGATAGACGTTTATCTAGTAGTTTTACGACAGTAGGTCATTTATAATATCCATTTAATATATTCTTCATTTTCGATAATACTCTCTACTCTCTGAAGCAGAGTTTAGTTTATACTTTATACCATCAGATAAACTTCTCCAAACAAAACAAAAATTAAAAAGATAATATCGGTGGCCCAATGCTGTATGCGCATACACTTAGCACGTACACACATGGGCATCATGGCATGGGCACACAGCGCAATGCCACACTGCAAATATATGAGTCCAACTATTTACTAGGCACTTCTACATGAATACGTTAGGGAAATCATTTTCTTCCCTACTTTGTTCTCTGCTGAGTATGGGATAGGTATTTATTTTGGGTTTACACGTGCCACAGTGCCACTAAAACAAGTGAAAGTGTTCGTAAGCGTAGAGATCTCATAAAAATTGAATTTCTGGTCGCATGTGTGTGAATGTGTCTTTAGTAGCGGATCTTGGTGGGGGGTCATACTTTGCCTGCCAGTAAAACCATCTGAACTCTACGCATTTTTTTGCTGTCCCAACATTTCATACAATCCATGGAAATTACACCGAATAAAAAAATAAATCAAAATTATGAGGAAATGGAGTGACTAGTTCACTCAATTGTGTAACTAACAGAGAGAGAGAGAGTATGGAAACACTGCTATAACTCCATATTCAGAATTTCCACCGACGGAAATAACGGCGTGTATACTAACTATTAACAAGAGGAACACTTCTGCGTAAAAGAGTTAATCCAGAAAGGATCTGTTTATTTCTCAGTATTATAACAAGTGAAGCAGTTTTGATTATTTATATTCTTGTGTGCATACAGGGAAATTTTTAAAATGATGTAAGCCTATGTGGTGCAGTAAAAGTAAATTGGTGATACATAGAAGCATACCGTTTCAAAAGTTTGCCCCACAAATTACATGTATAAAAGCCACTTGGCAGGGCCTGTTTATCCACTACTACGTTTGCCATATACACTTATGGAGCTCGACGAATTTTCTGTGAGAGTAATCTTCTGCTTGACCAAATGACAGATGACCATGGGCGTGTAATAGTGACAATAATGTTTCCAATTCCTTGTAAAAAGCTATTTGTACTAACATGCCTTTAATTCTCTCTTTTTCAGAGCCAAACCAGGAGAAAGTATATTTGCACAGTGGTAGTAAAAAAACATGCTTACTTGTTTACTACAAGTTACAAGCTTCTACGAGCAAATCAATTTTTCTTATGTACATTGATGATGAGTCTCTTTTGTATTTATTTTATCTGCCAAAAAAGGAAAGTCGAAAAATCAAGAATAAACTGTGCACAATAGCCTATTTGATGCTTTAGGAAGTTTCTTTACCAAAATGTATTTAATATACGATCAAAACATATTTTGTTCGGAACTGTGGCTCAACTAACCAAACTGATAATAGTGATGATTCATATTTTCGCCTTGAAATTTTTTCTTGTGTATTTGTTTTCTGGTACACTAAATAAACTCACTTTCTGTTTCTGAGCAGTCTTGACATTGAAGACTCACATGTTCTGCAAATTGAATTCGATGTTTTGATGAATTGCCTTAATTTCCACATCATACTCATTGGACTCACATGTTTGTTTATATCCGTTTGCATTAGGATTTAATATCCGCTGGTGTGGGGGAAGTGGTAGTTGTATAAATGCCCGTTTAGATAAATTCATAACTTATTGTGCAATCATTGCTTAGATTCATTGCATCATTTGTTGGTGTGTCTGTGACCTATCCAGGAAGGGATAATAATTCCTGGAGTAGTAAAGGAAAGAATGGAAGAGAAATGGTGCGTGTTATTTTTTCAGTTGATAAAGCACACAATAAGAGATTTGATTTTGACTCCTTATTTATTTTCTACACTAAATGGGTTGCCTTTGGAGCAAGAAAATATATTGAAACTGTCATGCCACTTTTTCTTTTGTGCTCTATTGTAGATGTGGTAAAGCAATATAGTAAATTATATGTGACTTAACAATATACTTATTGTACTTTATACCAAAAAAGAAATATCCACTTAAATTTTCTCCTCGTGATTATATGATGGGATTGTAATTACGCAACACCATTTTGTTGTATGGGTCTGGAGACTTGGTTATTTTTTTGCAATTTTCTTTTAGGGAGACTTTAATGGCAGCCAACCTTTTATACATATATGTATGCATTGGGGTATATTCAGTTGTTATATAATTTATCTGCAAATTTATTTTCTTTGCTCTAGTTGATAGCATGAACATAAACTGGACCAGTAATGTGTGGTGGATATAATAGAATGGAGTATTTTTTGAAGTAATGCACTGTAAAATGTATGCACTTACCTTGTAGATATGGAATGAGTTTACAGAGAACTGCTCCAAACACAAAGTCTTTGAGCACAATTCCCACGAGTGTAAATGGCATGCAGAAGACACCCACAAGTAAATCTGCAATGGCCAAATTGAGCAGAAACAAGTTTGTAATCGTCCGCATTCCTTGGTTTTGTATGAGAGTGAGGATGACTGCAAGGTTTCCAAGAATGGCGAGAAGAAATATGACAGAGTAGAGGCCAATTTGTACTCGAACATCCAACTCCAGTCTATACGGAAGCATTGGACTGTTTGTTTTCCGACCTTCGTCATCCCCGTGGCCGTCAGCTCCCAACAGCATGGTTACGTTTTCCAATGAAAACGTACCGTTCACCATCCCCTGCATAAGAAGTCGCTCCATTTCCTCTTGAGTCAACATTTTCAATATTAATTGCCTAGACTTATTTTATTTTCTTCGGTCTTGACTATAAATTAACTTTTCCTTGTATTTTCATCATAGCTCACAACAAAGAAATCAAGATAAAAGGAAAGTGAAGCTGTGTAGTAACATTGTTGCTCGTAATAATAATGTACACATCTTAATATCATGTTGTAATGTACAATGCAATTATTCTTCCTTTCTCAAAAAGCTTGTCATACAAATGATGCAATAGTAGATTAATTGGAAGGATGTACTTTTCCTCAGCGTACACAAAACCGGAAAAACATAATCACAATTTATATACAATATACAAATTCATATCATATGTAACTAATATTAAAGTAAATTATTCTGTAGTATACTTTAGGATATAAGGTGTAAAGTTTTTCGTTTCACTGTAATTGCGAAATTAAATTCAAAAATCGAGTTTTGAGTTAAGATTTCCTATAATAAAAGTAATTAAGTTTGTTAGAGTTACTAGAAGTATTTGGATAGATATAGCGGATACGGAAATTCAAATTTCTGCACAAATTGTTATCATCGTCATCGACACTATACAGAAAAACCGCCACTTACTACGTTCATGAAATATATGTTAAGTGAACCGATGGAAGAAGAGAGAAAGTTGATGCACATAAAACAGGAATGAAAAATATTTCATTCATTTGACGTTGAAAAAGTACCGCAAGAAAAGTAAACACCAAACCACTGAACCGTTTTTGTTTCTGTACTTATAAGAACATGGAATGTTTTAGTGTGAATAAAAAGACGGGCAGCAGCACTTGAAGGAAAGCAGGACTCTTTCTTTTCATATCTTGTTTGAAAAGAATCTACTACTATCACCATAGGCATAACAAGAGAGCCACTAACTCCTTTTTTCCTGTCATCATCATCGTCTTCAACTTCAATAGTAAAGTGAGGGTATTTAATACAGAAAAATATGGTGTTTGTAGAGATTGTATAGCGATTTTATAAAATGATTTAATAAATTTTCTTTCAACTTTGCTGCTTTCTAGTTGCGGTGGATTGTGTAGAACGTTTTACTATGGCTGCCACCACCACACACAACGCACACGGCTTTTTTAGTTGACTTTTAGCTGAAGTTGTTTTCGTGTTACTTTTTTTTGGATGAATACAAAATTAGAAATCGGTTGGGTGGAAGAGCAGGATGTTTTTCTTCATATATCCTTGAAAAATACCAAAAATAGCTATGATCGGTATTGGGTTCAACACATGTCGTAACTCATATATGCATATTTATACCACAGATTCACTTTTAGTCAAACTTTCTCTTTGGTCTTAGCGACCCTTAGTTTGGGGAGCCAGATGGGTGATAATAGAATAACCTACAGTACAACTGCTGCTTTCCCAAAATTCGAAATCCATTATTTCGTTACTTTACTGTCTTGCATTTGTCCGCTTGCAACGTTTTTTTCTTCTCCTTCTCAGAGACAGCCTGACAATTGACAAATTGAAAGGGAACCCGTACGAAAGGGTTAACAGGGCTAAGTCAAGTCAACAATGCATAAAGTCAATTTCTTTTCTCTCTGCTTGTACCTCTTTCACCTTAAATTCACTTGTTTCGTCACATGTTATCATGTATAATATGAGATGTGCACTAGAAAAATAAATAAAAAAAGTCTTGCATCCACACAGACAGGTATAGTAAGTGATGTGTGCAATGGCATGGGAAGGTGTCAGGATGGCTTTCCTTCGTTTCCCTTATAATATTATCTGTCAGTCCCTTTTTAGAATAAACCTATTTTCACTAAAACTCTTCACCAAGACGAAAAGCAAGTTCGACAGAAAAAAGCATAAAATCCATTTCATTCGAGGGAGACTGGACCAAGAAAAGTGTGCATTAAAAGGTATTAGCCCATATAGCATATCACCCCAGCGTCGACAAAAACGAGGAAATAGGTGAAAGTGGAGAGTAACGAAACGGGATCACCAGAGAGATCAAATCAAATCACATACGCTTATCTCATCACTACACTTCTTCTCGGTGTTTTTTCACCGTCTGGAACTTTGGCAAGAATGTGTACAATATTATACGATCTACGAAGGAAAAAATGTTGTCGGAAGCGACAGAAAAAGAGAGAGATCCACTTGTAGCCTTCTTCTATCCATCCAACCGTTTATTTTATAGCTACGACGGCTGCTGCTACAGTGGTAAACTTTCAGCTAGTTTTGTTCCATGCGGCGGGGCAATGAGGAAAATATGTAGCAAATTGGATCTGGAAAAACTGGAATCCCTGAAAAAAAACAAGAAAAAACGTGAAATGAGAAAAATGTATTAGATTCACGGACCTACATAGAAAGGAAGGATTATTTCTCTATATTTAAGTATCAGCTCTAACGCTAGGCCTGTCGGTTAGTTGGTTGGTCGGCCGTGAATTTCTAAATACACTCTGCACGGAGACGAAAAAACTAAATTACACTTGTGTGACAACCAAGTATAAAAGTAGCAGTGCGTCTTGCTCCTTTTGCAAAACAAAATATGTCAACATCTTCTAAGCAGTCAGCTTAGCTTACCTAGAAGAGTTTTTCTTGATGTTTTGTGTGTGATGCATGGAGGCAAAATATATTTTTTATGCAACTTCGAAAGAATACTGATCCTATCGAAAATAAAGCTAGCAAAAATGTGTAGGAACTGGCATCTTGCATGTGTAAAATAAACCAAGGTAAAATAACAAGAAACAAAGTTTTTGTTCTTTATTTGCTTCTATTCTCTTTTTTCGCTTTTTTTGCTTTTTTCACCGCTGCCACGTCTTTGTTTGACCTCTTTGTCTTGTGAAATAACGCCTGCCTACCTAACATACCAAAGTATGAAAACAAATATTACCCAGCAGCAAACCGTGAAAAGAGCATGGCGTGGCCAATATATTCACGTAAATTTTTATTTGGTGCCATATTTCCGTGGAACATACAATACATACAATAAGACTAGTTCATCTAGTGATATGGGGAAACAAAGAGGATGATATTATTATCATGTTCGTCACATTAGGTGCTGTTGCCATGACACTAAACCAACAAAAGAAACGAATGGCAAGACCCATCACAAAATTCTCAACTGGACTGACTCAAGTCACTTTTTTTGGACTGCCACCATGACCGCGTACGTTTTTCATAATATGGACAGAAGTAAGATCATAAGCTATAACAGAAGCTATAGCATTTTTACATCCCTTTTAGTTGTCGATAGCACGAGCGCAGCGTGCAGTGTGTAGTATCATTTTATTGCTGTGTATCAGTGCGTTGGAATCGTGCTGACTTGGCTGAAACTGAAGATTCAAGCGAGTTTATGCAATTGCCTAAATTCCATGTACATCTTTGGAAGACTACAACGACCATCATAATCACCATCACAGAAAATTACTTTTTTTCTCTCTTCAATCCATCGCTCTGCCTGGCTTGATGGTGGTGGTGGCTTTTGCTGATAGGATTTTTATATTGTTACATACCTACTACAATATGTCTGGATTAGGACAACAAAGTATAAAGATAAGCTGAAAGGGAAAAAGGTGAGAATGATGAGATTCGCTTGCTACTGCTAACTAACTAACTCATGACTCCTGAAAACCAAGTCTCTCGACAAACAAAAGTTTGAGAAAAAGTGAGAGGAGTAAAATAGTCAAGTAAAACGAGAATATTTTGGTGATGCTTCTGCGGCGGCTTGGCTTGACCGACAACAAAGTTATTTATATTCTATGGCAAACTATGGAGAGCATCATCATTATATTACCCTTTTAGAAAAGCTGCCACCACCTACCTCCAGTTTTTTTTTCATTTTGCTTTGACTTTGCGAAATCACAGTCAAGAGCAGTTACACTGGCGTTTGGCACTTGCATTTTGAAAGAATCAAAAACAATTGCGTCACAAAAAAGGAATAATATCTCTCTGCTTTTTGTTGTTTTAAGGTAACGAAAAATAAAACTAGAATCTAGGATAGCAATTTAGAATGAGATTCGGCTTTTATTACAACACACTCCCATTTTAAATTCCTAGTCTTCGGTTACAATAACTGGAAAATGGAGCAACCGTTTCATACTTATCACGAAAGCAAAACAAAGGTATTAAACCAACCCGTGTTTTTAATTCTCACCCGTGGCGTGCTTTTAAAATAACGGGAATGGGAATCCGGTTACTTTTGCATGACGATTCTGATACTGCATTGTTGTGAAAGCGAGCGTGCATACGAACACATTTACTAGGTGAGCATTTCATTGTGAGTACTATACTCTTCATATTTGAATGAGAAGCCGGTTATATGTAAACAAGCATGATATTAAAAGTGTGCTTAATCATAAGGCTAAATATACTAGGTCATTAGAACCACCTCTCCAGGAGGTAAGACATTTATTTATTTGAACACACTATCAACAGCACAACGTACAAAGTAAAGAATGTAATTAATATTTTGAACACCTGGTGATTATTGTGGAAGTAGGCAATGTCTTAATTGACGGTAAAACTGACTGCGTAGCGCATTATACCAAGCCATATTTTCCTGAATGCAAAACAAAAGGGATATTAGATAAACGATTTTCACATCCAGTTTACAGAAATTACGTGCATACATACTATGACGTGGATGTGATGTGTAGTACAGCTTCATAGGAATTCATGTCAAAAATTTAGGATTTATGTCAAATTTCACATTGGTTTGCATTTATAGATATGTGTTATATGTAAGCAAGGTCATTTACATATTTTGAATGATTGGCACTTTGGCATATTTCAGTATAGGTATGCATGTACTTTTGTACTTTTCCCGTGTTTTGATTTGCAAAAAATGTTACATATTGACTTAAATTTAATAGTTTGCTTAGTTCTAGAGAACCAGTCCAATTGAATTTACATGAGATGGCAGAAATTACGCGATATGTATTAAACCAGCAGATCTTATTATGGTTTTTGACATAAAGTGAATCCAAAATGCTTCGAATTCTATCAGGAAAAATGAGCATAAAAGTCTAGAGATTATACTAAACAGCTCTTTACATGTAAAACCAAAACCTTCATGGGCGTGGATTAACGTCATGGTAATGAGATTATGTTTATGTCACAGGTGATAATAAATCTTTAACCAATTTTGTCGTTCGTCGTGTTTCGTTCCAAGTAGTCTCGTTGACTTTTCCTTGAAATGTCATGTTTTATGGCTGATTTTTACACTTTTTTTGTCTATAGACAATTTTGTTTTAACACTTTACTTTTCACATTTCTCCATGATTCCTACATGTGGAGGCTGACAAGCGAACAAAAGCTGAAAGCGTAGTACCTTGTTTCATACTTTTGGTAGCCATAAATTTGCTAACTTTGAAACTACGCTATTAAAGACATAGCACTTGACGTTCTGCTTTGCTTGCTAAAAACTAAATCCCGTTTTAACCTCGAAACATCAGTAGGCACGGTTGAATTTGTTTGATTCATTAGTGTATCAGGAGTCCAAAATTGCAATCATATTCAGTGTCAAGATGTAAGAAATTACGGCCTTTCTTTCTGTAAGACGACATAACATATAGTGCCAAGAAAGACACAAATTACATTACTCAAAAGATTTATCATTTTTGGAAGTAAAGTGGTTTTCAGGTATAGGTTTACCATTATACCACACCACACAACGAGTTATCAGGCGTTGCTATCATAAAAGTTCGTAGTCACGTTTTTTGTTGATACAGTTGATACTATGAAATTGAAACGTAATTAAGTATGATAATGCTTTCCAGAAATTGATAATTTAAGTTTCGTGAAACATGTAACTTATTTTCGGTCGAATTGTTGGAATGGCACGACCTGGGGAATTACCAAAGCTACATATCACCACCAAAAATATTTGAATGCTTTATATTAGTATCATATCATCATTTTGATACGGATATGTCTATAATTAAAATAATATTCCTCGTCTTCAAATTATTTCATCGTAAAGTTTTTTTTGGCCTTGTTAACTACTCTACCACCAGATACGTTTACATTTTTAAAAAAGACAGGTAAGTTGTAAGTAATTTAAACGAGTTGGCATAAAACACACAGTCGTCATATCATCACCCTCTACTTTGTAATAATATTGTAATATTATATCATTGAAGATTATGAAGATGTAGCATGTTTCAACTCAGGCCATACATTGTAATTAATAAAAAAGTATAATCATGTTGACTGGTGTAATGGCAAGGTATAAAT
The DNA here is from genome assembly GCA_034695465.1 of Entomobrya nicoleti. Taxonomy (NCBI): domain Eukaryota; kingdom Metazoa; phylum Arthropoda; class Collembola; order Entomobryomorpha; family Entomobryidae; genus Entomobrya; species Entomobrya nicoleti. Next base: position 11,423 of record JAQFZG010000341.1, on the reverse strand, counting down.
GATAACTGAGATCAGATTTTTTTTAACTGCCTGGATATTTCAAGACATCTTCTGTGTATGCAACCAAGAACCAGCTACCGTGACAAAATGGGAGTTTCAGTTGTAAGAAAAAAAGTTGAGTTACAAACAAAGTAATTTTTTCTGAACTTTGAAAAGTTACTGAAAGAAAGAAAAGGGCAAAAATAGTGTTTTATCACCATCTTCGTAAACCAACAAAGCATGGAAAAGAGCCGAAAGTTGCTGGACCACGGTATCATCATCGCAGTATCGCCTGATTTGATGAAATATGATGGCAGAATTAAATAAAGCCAGTAGATAGAGGAGAGAGGAGTGAGGAGACCATGATCATAGGATCACGCTCTATTCTATCTTTACTCCGCTGTTGCAATGGCAGAGTTCATGGTTCGAGATTATCTTTATCATCCTTGGTTATCTGCAAGGCGAGACTACTCAACTGAAATAAAGTAAGTTATGTTTTCTCCGGCTACTGTTCATAATAATGTTCATTTTTTGTGACGGGATCAGTTTTAAGGCCCAGCTAACTAACGAGTTACTGCTGAAGGACAACTCTTATATTTGAACATGAAGAAAGACATTCCAAGAAATGCCTGCTATTTTTTGTGCATTCGCCTGGAAACAAATACATTTGCTTTAGTCATGTCAGTATTTTTTTTAGCAAAAAGTAGGAATGCATTTTTACAGAAGACAAGAACACAGTCATTTAGTAGGCAAGGATAAAGCCCATCTCGCGAAATGACATGTGCTGTTTTCTCGTCCGGTCGAATACTCGTAATTTTTGGTGTTTTTGCCAAAGCTAAATTACTCGTTCCTCGTGACGAGAAAGGATACTACTGATACTAGACCAACCACAGAAAGTTTCATATTACTTATCATCATCTTTTTTATTCTCCGTTAACTAATAAACAACGAAAATGCCTTTTTATCCTTTACACTTAAGCAAGTCTGTACAAATTGAATGAAAAATTACATTTGTAGTCTTTTGTATTTTTATAATACATCCCTATATGAAAATGCTTTGAAACTTGTAATATTTACCTAATTATAATATTATAAAGTTGTGGGTGATAAAACCGTGGAACAAAATATAGTTTAGCTGTGTGTCTGTGTGTAAAAGCACAATGAGTGCTAAAGAAGAAGAACAAACAGTTTTATATAATTTAAGTTCCACTTTTATCCAACAAACTGCATATAATACACGTACACAGTTGCATGAATTTTTAACATGCTAATTTTTTCTCTGAATTCAGCATCTCCTTTTTTTCGTAAAGGAAGCTATAAAAATAAATAAATAAGAAGAATGAAACATCTTCCTTTGCAAAAAAATCCACACTACAAGTCTTGCTTTAAAAAATGAGACGAACAGAGTAGTTTACCCTGTTTTAATTGAGAAAAACCAACACGTTATACAATAGCATAGCTCTAGATACGCACGTACGTGCAACAACCTATCTTTGAATTAAGTTGAAAGCTTTTGTCTATCCATCTCTTGGTTTGTAATGTTTCTTTGATGATTATTCTAAATGACTAGGATGAAGACTGGTGGTAATAGTAGCGCCACGCTGCGTTGTTTTACATCTGCGCTCAAGCGTTACCGTTTTTTTTCCTCTGGTGTAATCACTCCCATAATACGTAAAAATAAATTACTAGAAGAACAATTAATGGACGTATAAAAAACGTAATGTTAACTTGTCTTATCAGAATTTTTTAGGTACATTTATCTCGCACATGGAACATCTTATGGCGCACGTGTATTGCTTTGACTGTGAATGAATAGTATTCCAACAATTCTAAAAAATGACCTAGCTAAGAAATAACAAGTGATTTTGGAGTGGTGATCATAAGGTGGTGATTATCTGATGGTGGCACTGATTGTAGTTACATTTTAAAACAGTTACGAATAAAAAAGTAATCATCGCTCCAGGTCTACTTTTTCCATAAACAACACACGAATTATATTTATATATCTCTTAATATTATGTTTGTTATCATAAATCAAGCAAAATTATGATTAAAATACTTTTCTGCTAGCATGTTTCCAAAGAGTCTTCAATGCAGACAATATATTTTATTGTAAAATGTGCAAATTGGATTTTATGCGCATACAGTTTCACAAATGCACATCACACATTTGCAAGCATAATTTTGAAAACTGGATAATGTTTTTATAACCTTTGCTTGTGTGGTATATTTTTAACAGGTTAAATATTTATTACAAAGTATAAATATTACTTCATGTTTTTAAACATGCTTTTAGGCAAATATAATCCACCTAACATCAGAAGAACAGCTTGTCTATCCTTTTTTTAACTAGCTTGAGGTGATTGCACATCCTATTTAGAGGATGAATATGATCTTTCTTTTTTTTTAAATAAAATAAAAACTACTCCTGGGAACCCACAGAGCTTCATCCTTTCATATATTTTTCAATTTGATAAGATATATTTTTGGCTTGTATGTCTACGTCTTCACCTTCACCACGAACACGAGCGGAGGATTTCTTATTATAATGCTAAGATGCAGACTGCACGGTCTGCCACTTAAATTAAATGTACCCGAACCTTCCCATGAATCGCATCATCGTCAAGGCAAAATCGTCCGATTGTTGTGGTATCGTATGTATTGTATGATCATTAAAATGAATCTAGTTTCTTGTTGATTATATTATCAAGCATCACCTACGACCCTTTTGCTGCCACTATTTCCACCACCAACCAATTTTATGCAGTGCCGTTTTCTTCTGCTATCTGCTCTGCTGCAGCATGGCATTTGTCTCAACGATCGAGTATGGTACGTAGTTAATTTACGGTAAACCGAGCCTGCGGTGTACAACGTAATTCATTTTTGCACACCTCACTTGTCGCTCAGGGAAATGAAATTTTGGAATCATCTACTTAAAATGGCACTCTATCCAGATTACATGAGCCGCCAAATGCAAAGAGCAGAATAAAGAAGACAAAGCCTATAAAAAAAACTTAGACAGAAATCTGTATCGTAACGCCAGCATCTGGTGTCATCACACAAACCATAAATACCATACACCAAAACGACGTCCCCCTTGAGTCAAAATTGGTGAACGAAATAGAGGAAAAGAAAAAAAGAACATGCTTTTTCTTTGGTGGAAAAAACGATAAAGATAGATTGCCCTAGAAAAGATTAATCTTTCAATTTTACAGTCTATTTCAATAGTACTACCGGTGGCAATGTAATGTTTATGGTGCCATTCGCTGACTATATTTTGCAAAAGATAATCCTGTTCACCACACACATTTTGTGTTATGTGTACAAGTATTTATCTAATACAAGACGAAATAAAAAGACAAATTTCAATGCTGCGAATTTCAACAACAGCAAAGGATTTTCACTAAGAGCAATTTTATGTCAGATTCGACGAGGGACAAAATCAGAAGCTTAAAAATGTGTTCCCTTTTCACAATATCTATAAATTATCTAATCATTCAAACGAAAGAAATGCATATGAATAAATATATAGTTATTTATTCTTCAAAACTGACGATTTGATGACGACGGACAACCTCGGAAAAGCAGACACTAACACTACATAGAGACTGAAGTGAAGGAAATACAAAACTGAAAGCCTCAGGTGAAGAACCCAGCAAGCCTCATATGGAATATGGAAGCATGTAACGTGAAGAAAATCTCCAGCTTAAGCCAATATCACCCAGTCTTTCACAATTCTCTTTCTAAATATACGGTTACACAAGTTCACCAATTTCGCTTCAATGAAAGCCTTAAAAGATGTCTCAGAATGTGTCGTTAATTCACAAATTACTATTGATTACTGGAACGTCAAGAACGCAAGACGAGAAAATGGAAATGTCTGCTTCTGTTGATAATTCGAAATAATGATTGTATCAATTCCCTTCTGCGTCTTTACGGTTTGTGTCCTGCGCTCTTATCTGTATAGCACGTTCATAAAGCTTTTGGAAAATTCACCATTATCATGATGCAAGAATCAAATAATCTTGATAGTGTCACAGGGGAGCAAAGATGACTTCCAAAAAAGTAAAAAATGAGTTCGTTATTTCTTAAAAATCAGCTTCTAATCTGACAATATCGTATTCCGCCCGACGTCACATGCATGGTCATAGTCTTCATGAGTCATGACCGAATCCCAAAAAAGAGAGTCTTGATTTCATTGCTTATTTAAGAGTAATTGCTGCGTGTCTTTTTTCTACAGATGTTGGCTTTGAGTGATGTAATTTGATGCAATATACACAATACAATTACGTGTAAGTGAGCCATCAAACAAGTTGAAGGACGAACCTTTTATCTGACATTTTCCTATTTTATTTTTGGCAAAATACTATTAAGTAGACTATTTCAAGCGAATGTAATATGTATGTGTTTATCAATGAAATTTAATTGCATTAAAGTAGACTGAGAATTTAACACAAGTTGAATTTGATGGGAAACTACTCGTTTCCCTGTCGCACTTGAGATTCCAGACGAATATTGATAGATTGACTTGACGTGCGTGGTGATAAGGGAGTATACCTATCTATATGCATTGTATTGTATTATTTACAACTACTGAGAATGTGACTGGAGACCAGAGAAAGTGTGTGGAATGAAATTGCCTGGTGCCTTGTGAATACTTAGCAGACGTGCTATACAAGGGTAACATTTTGAATGGATTTAAAGTGGTGGAAATGATTTCGGTTTGCGTTCCCGTCATCATCATCACCATTATGAAGTCTCACACATTCTCAACCCACTTCCTCCACTCACACACATTTGTCGATAGGTGTATGTGTGCCTGCTACTCACTTTAATACTCACTCAAGGATCAGTTAGATTGTGAGTGAGCATTGTCAATTATCTTTCACTCTCCTTTATCTTCTGATGCTGCTGCTATATAGTAGCATTTCACGCATTGGCAATCATGCTTCTACTACATACATTCTATTGGAATGTATGTCCTCGTGAAATAAAAACAAAAGTTAACGCATTTCACCACATTCCTATAGCATTGTCGTTCTAGCATCCACCTTACCGTCGTCATTATCACTTGAACATGTCAACTAAAAGTTTAGAGAATCAGCAACAAACTTGAATAACTGCGTGCTTTAAATCCACTTCATCTAGTCAGCTATAATCTCTATAAATATCTTGCTTGCAAGTTTTTATGCACTTTACAACATTAGCTTTCCTCCTGTGTGTGGTCTCAAAGCAAGTTTCCTGCTCAGCGAAGCTTGTACGAAATTAATATTAATCCAATCATTAGGAATCTCCGCAACTTATGCATAAAGTAACAAAAACGACATAGAGTACACTTTACACACCGCTCATATATTATTAATAAAATGAAACGTTACTCTTCTATTTAATGAACTTGCTCACAAGGGAAAGGGACAAGATGAAAAAATGTCGTTGATTTATTAACCCTCTTGCTTAAAAAATTATTTCGTAAACATTAAAGCCGTCATCCATCTACAATACCTATCTTTAATGTAACGTCATGCTATGAACGGAAATAGCCCCCAAGCACGTGCGCGTTATAATTAATTGTAAGTAGAATAATCCCTCATAAAATTTCCATCAGTATTATGAAATTCTACGAGTTACAGCCATGCGGAAAAAGCGGAAAGTTTATCATGTTGGTTGACTAACAACAGAAACAAGTCTAGATTTGTAAACATATAAATGCATACACGTACGTAATGTATCTCAAATCTCGATTGCATTTTAACTTTGTTTGCGCCCTTTTTGTATTCACCTTGCTGCTCAGTCAGAATCGCCTAAATTCTACTTTTATCCCATCCGATCCCATACACTTTGTTCATCACGCTTATTCCTTTCCTTTTCTTATTTTTCTACTTCACCCCCATACTCTCATCCATATTATTATGCAATATACAATACAACACAGACAAACAACTTGTGCTTACACATTCCTACTTTTTTATACATCTTCCTCTTCTTTTTGTTCAGAGAGAGAATCCCCCGTTTGTCAGACAAACAACTTCTTTCACCTGTTATCTCTCTGTTTCTGTTGCAGCCACTTTCTCCTTTCAATACTTGATTGTTGGAGACGTACATCTTAAAAGCACTTTAGTTTACAATAACCTCTTGGGAATATAAGATGCCTATTATTATTAAGAAGCAAGTAGTGAAAGCAAGTCGTTGTCTATTTGTATATAGGTATGTACGTTTGTTGTGCTGCTGTTGTACAAGTAGTAGATACAAATACGCATCCTCTTTTCCCATGATACAAAGACAAAATAATAGTTTGCTATTTTTGCTATCATTGTAAAAGTAGAAACGTACTTTACATTACTTTGTCTGTGTGCATGTACAGTGCGTGTGGGGACTGGGGACATTTATCATGGATTTTAATAACTTGGTTGCTGGTTACATTCAGTCAGTTGAGGAGAAACGAGTAAACTGTGTCACTCGACTTGCTTTCTTCGTTTCTCCTAGTGAACAAATATAAATCAATGGCTAGATACGTCTTGGTTCAACACAATTTGGGACCTGAGCCTGGATTTATTCTAAATTTATGATGACATGTTAGCACACACTAATTTTTATTGGTACCCATTCCCCTGAATTGTCATATACAAAAAGCGTCACACTTCAGTCACTTTTTTACCGTTTTAATAACAGTCCAGTGAGTGATGGTGATGGTAATGGTAAAACGGACATAAGCTATGTGCATACACTCACACATACAATCAGGATATAACACATGGAATAAATGAGTATGTTATGAACACGCTTTATGTATTTTTAAATAGAAGGTGGTTCTACTGCATAAGTTGTGAGTGTAGGCGGTAGTTGTGGTTTTGAGTAGTGAGTCAACAACGGACACAAAAACACAACATTAATATCCACACACCTACGCACCTTCTACATAGAGTGTTGAGTGACTTCATATTACAACAACAACAACGAAATGTAGAACTAGTCATAAAAATACAATGCTACAAAACAGCAACATTTCTCATGCACGATGACAAGTACTCTTCCTGCCTCTTTTGGATGAAGACGAATGGCCACAAAGTTATTGTTTAGCCCCAAGGCTCGTAACTTCTTGCTTTTCTCCTTACTATAATAATATCAAGCAGCTTTAAAGCCCTTAACACCTTCTTCACATCAACATCTATCTCAAAATCTATGTCACATTCATGGATAAAATATATCTATAGAGCTGAGAAATAAGTGCTAAATAGATAAGTATACCAGATACCACTAACCGCGTTTTTATCGGTTGAAACTTTATTTGTTCTTCAAAAAATGCAAAATAGTTTTCCATGCATTTATAAATATCTTTCCCCCAAGCCGCAAGCGTCCTAAACTTTCTCCCAAAAATATAGATGAATATTTGTAAAGTAAAACCACACATTATACATATATAACATGAATTCTCTTCACAATGGGTACTATCCAAAAACAAATACATAAAACTGCAGTTTACTGCCAGCCAGCAAATTCAAGTTGATGCGAGGACTGTTTTTCTCCGTTTTCTGTTTCAACTATCATCCCCTCTTCCATGTTGCTACTTATTTATATTCCTGGGGCAAGTGTTTGATTTACGATCTGTCTGGGTTACTCCAAAGAAATACTTACTCTGGCTGGATGGATACAACAACAAGATCAGCACTAATACACACGTTGACACGCAATACAATATACAACCTTCTTCGCACGAGGCCCTTTGATGATGATAAACCCAAGTCAATATTAGAAAATGATTTTCTCGTCTCTGCTTTTTTTCCATACTTTAATCCTTTCTCAAGCATTACAAGTAAGATGGAGATGGACGAGTAAAGGCGCTGAATAATTTATCATTCTAGCGTGTGCACACGAATAAAACTATAATTTTGTTGCATTGGAAAAATAGGTCTATCAACAAGAGAGAAAAAATGTGTCAATGCACAATGTACAACAACAGTGATGATGATGTTTGTGATCTTTTATTCTTTTTTTCTTTTTATATTCGGTGTACACTCAAGTTTTACACATGGCGAGCGTTTATGTTCAAAGAAAGGGAAATACAATACTTTTCCTGTGATTGTGGTAGCAAGTTCCCTTTCTTGCTATACTTATGACCTCGTCGGGTATTTTTGTTTGCTCTCATGCTTCCGCTGAATACAACTCTTTTAACCTATTGTCCACCTCCAAATGCTTACAATATTGTATGATAAGTTGTGTATTATATGTATTTTGTAAAGATCCCTCCCTCCCTTTTCTTGGTCTTAGTTAACAGTAATCAGCTTAAGGTCAAATATAAATTACAAGAGGATTAAGGAATGGCATACTTACTAAAAAAACTACCTATATATGTTTGTCATTGCCGCAATAAGTAAATATAATTAATCTTTGTTCACTTTTAAGGTCATCATAATCTTTGTCACAAGTGGATATTATAGACAAAAGAACCATGATGAGATGTAGTACCGCTATCATTTTGACAAACAATGAAAGCAGCTTCAGAATAAAATATGATCTTTTCTACCCCTCTCACTAAAGCCGACATGGAAGAATAATATACAAGTGGAATGACTTACAATTAGTATACAAAAGAAAAAAATGGTCTGGCTTACACTTTGAATCATCGGCTGGCAACTTCAATTTTACCAAGGTCTTATATAAGCTCAAATACTGTTTTGTAAGCTATTGTGTCCAGAAATTCAGCCGTAGACAATGAACATAAACGACGAATAAAAATGTATTATTTTTGCTTTCACATAATCCCACACAAAAAGTATATTTAACGTCTTGTCATGCGAAATTCACGGTTATCGTCATTGTCCTCCACCATGGGCCATTACGGTATTACTGGTTGATATTGCTGCCTGTTGATAACTCTATCCACTCATCCATAAGCATAAATATGCATACTTCCACTTAACTGGTACTTGTACAACCGAAGCACACCAAAACTTTTTTCTTGGGTTTTCTCAACAGTTAAGTGACACGCATAGCTCGTATTTTTACCTTCTTTTAACGTATTTGAGAGTCTGCTTTCTCTGTCTAATCATTTTTCACAATTCGTAACAAAATTAAAAGCCAGGGTTGATTCTCCCCAAGAAACTTTGATGATATATGTATTTTTTATGAGTTCTTTCGTTTTAGTAGGGTTCTTTCAAAGTGTCTCTAAATGCCCTCTTATCAATGAACATTGCTACACCAATTCCAGATCCACTGAAGAAAATCACATGTGGTATTTTAGTGAGAAAATATAGTAATTGAGATTGGACATGTTCTGTGGAGAAATGTTGTTGAGTGGCTGGTATCACTCAAGGTTATTGTACAAGTCTCCTTAGCAATTTTTTAGAGCACGATTTTCACTTGGTAATTAAGTAAAGAAGCTCCCTCACTTCACTCACTACCACACACCACTTATTCTTGTGAAAACTAGAGAAGAGCAGGGGAAGTGTAGTCAACCGTAAGTTTCTTTTATAGCTCATCTGGCACCAAGCTGCTTTATTTGTGGAAATATGAGTCGTCGTGTCTCACATTTACGATCTGGAGGATTAGGTAGTTGTATTCGTAATGGTGGTAAACCTTGAAAAGTGATTGTTGTTATAATAATAAGTGGTAGGAATGATGATAATGATAGTAACGGAGCTCATTATTCTTAAATATTATCTTTTTCGTGCACTGCACTTTTTCTTACACGAGGAAAGAGCCTCCTCATTTTTATAGGTTGAGAAACAGCGGGGGCTGAAGAATGGGTCATGATAAGTAGAAGGTCTGTTTGATACGTTTGTATGTACAAAATCTACTTGGCTGAAATATTAACAAAGCCTGTTGAAGACGCGTCGGACTTCCGTAAGGGAAAGAAGTTGCCAAGACAAACAACAAAGAATGTTGTTTTGCGAGTGGAGCGCTCCTCAGTTTGCGTATTGCTGTGTGAAAAGCTGCCAGAAAACTGGACGAGATTCATCGTGGAGCGTTTTTATCGCTTGAACAGAGTTCACGATTTCATTCCACCACCACCAGAGAAGCAGCGAACAGTCAGCTACAAAGCTTGAACAAAACAGAGCTTCTACTCATACTAGCCGTTCAATAGTAGCAGCAGCAAGCGTAAACTTGAGCATGTCTAGCCCACACAGCAAACTGGTTGCAAAGCTTTACCCCTTTCGTTTGCTTACTTGCTTGCTTGTTTCACACAATGAAGACAAGCATATTTTAGCTTTGTTGAAGAGGCAGTCGGACTAGAATGTATTGAATGACAATGCTTTCAACAACCAGCAGATTTTGGGCATGAAAACCAAGAAAAAGAGACAGAGAATCAGTTTAAGAAAAAAAAGAATGGAAAGAGGGACAGCAAAGAAGAACAAAAACAGATTTCGTTTTTGCTATTAGAACACTCCATCAACTAAGAAGTCAATTCTAAGGCTTTCCTCTTATTACTTTCCCTTTTTATGGGTGTAGTCATTTTCCATCCATTCTCCAAGTCAGTTTCTATCCTCCAACTTTATATACAGGTTGTCGAGCAGCTATATGAATAAACTTAACACACGTAGCTCTGGTGGTTACAATGGTAGTTATCGTCTAAACTGAAAAACACATGCATACATGTATGCTTGTAGATTGAACCACCTAAATGTTCACTTCATAAATCAGATAGTTTCCGGAAATAAGAAATGTTGAAAATGCGAGATTTGCCTTTGACGGGAATGGATCTGAGAAGAAGCATAAAAGCGGAAGAATAAGGAGAGGTAAAGCATGAGAAGCTTGGGATGCTGAGATGTTTGCCAACGTGTGGTAAGATAATTTTCACGGCTGGACGGTGTATAATTATTTGACGGCTCGTTTTAATTCGTTCCCCTTGTAACCTCATCAAGAGGCTACAAAGCTTCCGCTGGAATTGACAGAAAGTCTTATAACGGACTTTTCACATTACTTTTAGTCGTTTTAGAAAAAAGTGTGGGCAATCTCGAACGATCAAGGATGATGATGACGATGTAGGTTTACTCCCAAAAACTAATTATCAACTGAAAAGAGTGTCACTACAAGTAACTGTGTATACTTAGAAAGGAATAAGTAATTCCATCCTTTTCCCTACCCAACAAGGAAAACGTTCAAAGCGACCCAGACTCGTTATTCAAGTATTTTTCATGTAACACAAGTAGCATTGGCCGACATATTCCCAACCCATTGCAATCGTATGTACAATTTATCTTCCGGTAAACAGGACCGAGTAGTATTTACCAGTCTAACTTTTATCCCGTCTAGCTTTTGTCGTTAGGTTCCTTTGTTATGAATACAAAAATGTAATTTAATATATTACTCAAATTGTTAACTACTTTAATTTGGGATGACCTTGAATTCTATTTCCAAGAGTTTCAAAAGTACTGTCTACTATAATTGATAATTAATATGGGTAAAAAGGCAAAATGAATAAAATGACGAAATGAGTGTATTTGAAT